>CM070495.1:45450925-45477939 GCA_036324585.1 Champsocephalus esox
TGCCCAGACTCTACGTCCAGCGGCCCCCAGGTAAATGGAGTCTGAGACCCCTGCTTTAGATACTGTTCACTTGATTGATTGATTGGTTGATTGGTTGATTTGTTGGTTGATTGATTGGTTGATTTGTTGATTGGTTGATTGGTTCATTGGTTGATTGGTTGGTTGGTTGATTGGTTGATTTGTTGATTGGTTGGTTGGTTGGTTGGTTGGTTGGTTGGTTGATTGATTGATTGTTTGATTGGTTGGTTGATTGGTTGATTGGTTGGTTGATTGGTTGGTTGATTGATTGGTTGATTGGTTGGTTGATTGGTTGATTGGTTGGTTGATTGGTTGATTGGTTGATTGGTTGGTTGATTGGTTGATTGGTTGATTGGTTGATTTGTTGATTGGTTGGTTGGTTGATTGGTTGGTTGGTTGGTTGGTTGATTGGTTGGTTGGTTGGTTGATTGGTTGATTGGTTGATTGGTTGGTTGATTGGTTGATTGTTGATTGATTGATTGGTTAATTGGTTGACTGGTTGATTGATTGGTTGATTGATTGATTGATTGACCTCCAACAATGCAACATATATAATAAAATACAAAATACAGAATAGTGCAAGGAGTCTATATACATGTAAAAAACAACGATATGTACAAGAACAGAATATGAAATGAAAAAATAACATTTAGACCAAATTGATACGGTTTATTGTGGTGATAACTATTTATATAATAAGTAGATTGCCAGATGACAGCCAGATGAGAGTGTATGGGGGCAGTTATATGTCTTGCAAAAGGAAACCATGAGTACGTTGACGATGACCTTAAAGAGGACAGAGCAGCTCTCAGCTCACGTCTGGGTTTTAGGACTCGTGCCTGCACCTCTGGGAGTGCATCGCTGACGCCACCACACGCCACCGCGCTGATTATATTATCCGCAGTACTTTGAGAGACATTTTTCTTAACACGGGCAGTTCCAGAGGGAATCGAACCCGAGCGCTCCGGAGCTGCCGCACCTCTTAATGTTCAATTAAGCTTATCTAAATCCCCCAGTCGCCCCGTTGGCCGCATGACTCACCCTCTGCAGCAGCAGTTAGTACACAACAGACCCACAGCGTGTGTGTGTGTGTGTGTGTGTGTGTGTGTGTGTGTGTGTCTCTCACAAATGCACCTTTGGCAGAAGCATGCACCCTGGGTTCGGAGAGGTTTGCTTTAGAGCTGTGCACTCAGTATTTGTGATTGAAACGCTTTGAATCAAGTCTTTGAGGAAGCTACAGAAATTTATTTTATACTCAAGAACAAACGAGGAAAGGTCGGATAACCATCATCCTGTTTCAGTGCTTATTTGAGGTTAATTCTTTTTTGTGTTTGTTGTAATTCTCCTTCTGGCCACACGGAGGTGAGACGCACCTTCAGATAACACAAACACGCATGTTCTCTTTAATCTTACCGCCAGTGATGAGGATATAAACAGCAGCCGAACAGCGGGAGCTCGGACCGCTCGGTGACGACACTTATACCTCTGGGATCTGTGGAGCCTCAGCTCGCTAGTCCACATCTTCTTTGTGCAGATCCCATAAGTAATAAGGGTATTTTATCGTGAGTTCTGTGCTAAGTGCGTTAGCATTCTTCCGCTAAGGGCTAATTCAGAGCCTTTGTTATCACCCTTGTGTTTCGTGGTTAGCACGGTCTGGAAGCTGAGTTCCTTCCCGTTCAGTGGGTCCCACACATTCATAGTCTGCTACATGTTAAGAAGCCCTCGGACGCTGTTTCTTGCAAGACGTTGCGTCCGTGGGGTTTAACGGTTAAAGAGACGTGTTTTGTGAATAATTGCTGGTAACACTTTATTATTATTCACCATCAACTAGTTGTTAATCAACATATTAGAGACAAACTACCAGCGTATTTCTTATGAATAAGAATTCTGAGTTAGAAATACCACATTTTGAGTTATTTTGACTCAATTAACACTTTTAGTTTCATGTCTTGTTACTAGGGCCGGGACTTTAACGCGATTAATTAATTACACAAAAATTAACGCACTTTAATCGCACTTATTTTTGCACAGCGGAACGTTTCTCACTGGATGAGTTTCAGGCGTACCAATTATACTGGAGCACCAACTAACGTTCATGACTTCAGCATGGGACTTCAAACAACAACAAACCACGGTGAACAAGTCAAACATGAACGAACAAGCTGATGAGACCGCTTTGGTCGGCCCGTGGATGGGACATTCTGTTTTAAAAAACGGACGGATGGCAGCGTCGGCAAGAGCCGCAGCTCATCAAGCCTAAAGTATCACCTGAATGCAAAGCGTGTAGCAGCTAGCGTGTAGCAGCTAGCATGTAGCACCTAGCATGTAGCAGCTAGCATGTAGCAGCTAGCGTGTAGCAGCTAGCGTGTAGCAGCTAGCATGTAGCAGCTAGCGTGTAGCAGCTAGCGTGGACGTTAGCCCGACTCCGAGTGCAAGGAACCACACCCTGACCCAACCCACACTCAACCAGATGACTGGTTTCAGGGCCAGGATCAGTCAGTCCACGTCTGAGAGAGTAACCAGCTCCCTGGCTCTCTGGACTGCACTCGACTGTCGACCACCTGGAGTAACGTCCATGTGGAAACTGCTTCTCACTGTTCTCGGGTCAGATATGTATATTTGATTAAAAATGCGATTAATTTCGATTAATTACAAAGCCTCTAATTAATTAGATTACTTTTTTTAATCGAGTCCCGGCTCTACTTGTTATATAACAATAGATCATATTTGTTAAGTGCTATTATGGGAGAATTACGATTCTAGTGCTACTGCCTTATTGGGCCCATATTGAGCAGCGCATATTAAGACCAGAACTCATGGACAACTACTTCCTTCCTTGGAGGGTTATTGAGGAAGAACTCTCAACTCATGGATTATTACTTGTAGAATAAGGTCTTGTAGCATAAGGCATTAATAAGGGTTTTATAATGACTAATAGAGAGCCAACATTCTGCTGATATGCATGTTAATGAACAACGAGCTGATTTGTGTACCTTAATATAAAGCGTTATCTAATTGTTACACATGAACTTCTGCATACCATGAACGGAACAAATACAAATGCAATGAAACAAAAGCTTGCGTCTCGGCTCACCTTGAACACGAACATCTCCCTCCTGAAGAAGGCCACGGTGTTGAAGTTTCCGTCGCAGATGTTGGGTTTCCCGTTGCCGGGCAGCGCGGGCCGGTCGCCGGACGGACGCGCCGGGCGGGAGCGGTCGTGTTTGGAGGTGGAGTGCGTCCGTCGGGAAGGCAGAGTGGGCAGCGGGCGGGTGGGCTCCAGCATGGCTGTGGGGATACCTGGTGGAGGACATCAGCAACTCAGCTGTCAGAGATACACAGAGCCTGTCTCTGATTGGCTGACACACCTAACAGATCATTGCAGCATTACCCATAATCCCCTCTGTTTCAGCCCTGTTTCCAAAGTGCTGATTCTCTGTCTGTGACTTCAGATGAAGACAAGGAGCCCCTCCCCACGCCCCTCTGAGAGACATCTGGTTACAAAGAATTCAATGGAGCTCTAGAGGAGGTTCAGGTGATAGTTACCTTGTTGCTGATTGGCTGATGGTTACTCAAGACAACATATTGTTATGACATCATAAAGTAGCCAAAATCTGATCAGCTCATAGCGCGCTGAACTTGGAATCAGGGGATAGCAAGTTCGAGTCCCGCTGCAGTCAGATTGCTCCTGTGGGGATCGCCCAGCATTGAGGATGTAAGTGGATCAAAGTGTCTAACAAGTGACACGTGGTGTAACAGCAACAGATTCCAGAAATTAAACGTAACAGGAATAAAACATTTAAAAAAAGTTTAAAATACTTAAAGAAACCACAGCCGTGGAATAACTCCTTCGCATGACGACGAGTGATCTGAGCGCTCACCGTAGATCTTCTGGATGCCCTGCAGGTCGTCCAGAGGCAGCTGGAAGCTGTGCGTGTCCATGTACTGGTAGAACGGAGCCATGATGGCGCTGGGGTCGTTGGAGTGCTCCAAACCCAGCGCATGACCCAGCTCGTGCACCGCCACCAGGAACAAGTCATTACCTGCAGACAGAGGAGAGGGGGGGGTCAAAGGTCAAACAGGGCAGGTGGAGGTGTGGAGGGGGGAACAGAGGAGGGGGGGGTCAGAGGTCACACAGGGCAGGTGGAGGTGTGGAGGGGGGAACAGAGGAGGGGGGGGGTCAGAGGTCACACAGGGCAGGTGGAGGTGTGGAGGGGGGAACAGAGGAGGGGGGGGGGTCAGAGGTCACACAGGGCAGGTGTGGAGGGGGGAACAGAGGAGGGGGGGGGTCAGAGGTCACACAGGGCAGGTGGAGGTGTGGAGGAGGGAACAGAGGAGGGGGGGGGGTCAGAGGTCACACAGGGCAGGTGGAGGTGTGGAGGGGGGAACAGAGGAGGGGGGGGGGTCAGAGGTCACACAGGGCAGGTGTGGAGGGGGGAACAGAGGGGGGGGGGTCAGAGGTCACACAGGGCAGGTGGAGGTGTGGAGGGGGGAACAGAGGAGAGGGGGGGTCAAAGGTCAAACAGGGCAGGTGGAGGTGTGGAGGGGGGAACAGAGGAGGGGGGGGGTCAGAGGTCACACAGGGCAGGTGGAGGTGTGGAGGGGGGAACAGAGGAGGGGGGGGGTCAGAGGTCACACAGGGCAGGTGTGGAGGGGGGAACAGAGGAGGGGGGGGGGTCAGAGGTCACACAGGGCAGGTGTGGAGGGGGGAACAGAGGAGAGGGGGGGTCAAAGGTCAAACAGGGCAGGTGGAGGTGTGGAGGGGGGAACAGAGGAGGGGGGGGGGTCAGAGGTCACACAGGGCATGTGTGGAGGGGGGAACAGAGGAGGGGTGGGGGGGGTCATAGGTCACACAGGGCAGGTGTGGAGGGGGGAATTGGGTTTTGTGTCGTAGAAAGTAGAAATGAACAAAATAGATGGATAGATGAAGATATTCATATGAACAGACATTTAAAAAAAGATCAAACAGATATTTAAAGAATGAAGAGCAAGTGCCAGGATGAAAGCCACCATCACTTTGAACATTGCTTCACAATATTTAAAACACAAACCAGAGAGGAAAGGGAAAGGCAGCGCCCCTGAGAGCAGAGCCTCCGCAGTGCACACACGCCCGAGAGGGGGCATCAGACCCGAGAGGGGGCATCAGAAGAGGGGGCATCAGAAGAGGGGGCATCAGAAGAGGGGGCATCAGAAGAGGGGGCATCAGAAGAGGGGGCATCAGAAGAGGGGGCATCAGAAGAGGGGGCATCAGAAGAGGGGGCATCAGAAGAGGGGGCATCAGAGATGAGCTAGAGTTAGCCTGTGAACATGAACCTCACATCAAAAGGAGACTTCGTCTGTCGGATCGTGAATCTGAAGCTTCTTCAAGCGCTTCAAACTGCTCGATGTCGAGTGAAATTCACACTTTCATCCTGACAACAAGATTTCCAATTCAAAATCTGTGCATGTATAAACTATGAGCGGCTGCTGTTTGAAGATTTAAAATATGCCGGAGAAAAAACAAATCTTGGGATATTTGCATTTCCCCAAATTCTGCAGTCTGATGAGTCGCTGTGAGGACGTGCTGCGGCTTTGTCCAGGGGACACTAAAGAGTGACGCACACAGCTGGGAGACCAGGGGACACTAAAGAGTGACGCACACAGCTGGAGACCAGGGGACACTAAAGAGTGACGCACACAGCTGGAGACCAGGGACACTAAAGAGTGACGCACACAGCTGGGAGACCAGGGGACACTAAAGAGTGACGCACACAGCTGGGAGACCAGGGGACACTAAAGAGTGACGCACACAGCTGGAGTCCAGGGGACACTAAAGAGTGACGCACACAGCTGGAGACCAGGGGACACTAAAGAGTGACGCACACAGCTGGGAGACCAGGGGACACTAAAGAGTGACGCACACAGCTGGGAGACCAGGGGACACTAAAGAGTGACGCACACAGCTGGGAGACCAGGGGACACTAAAGAGTGACGCACACAGCTGGGAGACCAGGGGACACTAAAGAGTGACGCACACAGCTGGGAGACCAGGGGACACTAAAGAGTGACGCACACAGCTGGGAGACCAGGGGACACTAAAGAGTGACGCACACAGCTGGGAGACCAGGGGACACTAAAGAGTGACGCACACAGCTGGGAGACCAGGGGACACTAAAGAGTGACGCACACAGCTGGGAGACCAGGGGACACTAAAGAGTGACGCACACAGCTGGAGTCCAGGGGACACTAAAGAGTGACGCACACAGCTGGAGACCAGGGGACACTAAAGAGTGACGCACACAGCTGGGAGACCAGGGGACACTAAAGAGTGACGCACACAGCTGGGAGACCAGGGGACACTAAAGAGTGACGCACACAGCTGGGAGACCAGGGGACACTAAAGAGTGACGCACACAGCTGGGAGACCAGGGGACACTAAAGAGTGACGCACACAGCTGGGAGACCAGGGGACACTAAAGAGTGACGCACACAGCTGGGAGACCAGGGGACACTAAAGAGTGACGCACACAGCTGGGAGACCAGGGGACACTAAAGAGTGACGTACACAGCTGGGAGACCAGGGGACACTAAAGAGTGAAGCACACAGCTGGGAGACCAGGGACACTAAAGAGTGACGTACACAGCTGGGAGACCAGGGGACACTAAAGAGTGACGCACACAGCTGGGAGACCAGGGGACACTAAAGAGTGACGCACACAGCTGGAGACCAGGGGACACTAAAGAGTGACGCACACAGCTGGGAGACCAGCTTGCCTCCAGGTGGGGGCAGGTTAATAACAGCCCTTGCCTCCAGCAAGGTGAAGATGAATCCTGTTCGTCCTCTCGCGTCCTTCTGAAGCCGATACCGTGAATTAGTTTTACGTAGCATCTGAGAAGCTCACCGTCTCACTATCTGTCCTCCTTATCTTTCAATTACTCAGTGTGTGTGTGTGTGTGTGTGTGAGTGTGTGTGTGTGTGAGTGTGTGTGTGTAGGGATTTGAGAGATAAAGAGGCATGTGTGAGGGTGTGCAGGAGACCACACACACACACACACACACACACACACTCACACACACTCACACACACACACACACATCACACACACACACATTTATTGATATTATTCCCAACTATTCATTTCTGTAAATATACAATGTACGGATACGTCCCTGTGTGTCCCTGTGTGTCCCTGTGTGTCCCTGTGTGTCCCTGTGTGTCCCTGCGGGGCTTACTAAAGGTTCATGTTACCTCAGGTGATTCCTTGACGGCCTTTAGAGGAGTCTGAACACACCTCTCATGGCATTCCTTTTGATATGAGCCGTCTCTTTGCGCTACTGCCCTCCTCACACACTGATGCAGCGTCTCAGGTGACCGTAGAAGAGCTATCGTGGAACCCTCGGCATTACGGTACGTCCACACGGTCGTTATTGTTGTTATTATCATCATTGTTGTTATTTCCACCTTCTTCTCCAGCAGACTCAGGTGAGGGTGGAGCACTCGTCTTGTCCTTATGCATGTGATGTTCTGTTTCTTTCCGTGAACCGGAATATCTATTTGTATTTATTCAGTTTCTTTTAGAAAGGGCGGGTCACATAAGATTGTATTCTTCTCGCTGCTCCTTTTGCGCTCAATGGTGATTTGGTAGAGTCAAGTTTTGTGGCAATTATTGTACATTTGTTTTTTTGCGTACACAAGTTTTCGCGGATACAAGCGGCCGAGATGGGTTTCCTCCGCCGGGTGGCTGGCGTCTCCCTTAGGGATACGGTGAGAGGTTCGGTCATCAGGGAGGGACTCGGAGTCGAGCCGCTCCTCCTTCGCGTCGAAAGGAGCCAGTTGAGGTGGTTCGGGCACCTAGTTAGGATGCCACCTGGGCACCTAGCTAGGATGCCACCTGGGCGCCCCCCTAGGCAGGTGTTCCAGGGACGTCCAGCTGGGAGGAGACCGAGGGGTAGACCTAGGACCAGGTGGAGGGACTATATCTCTTCGCTGGCCTGGGAGCGCCTCGGGACCCCCCAGTCAGAGCTGGTTGATGAGGGGACAGGGAACGTCTGGGGCTCTGCTGGAACTGCTACCCCGAGACCCGACCACGGATACGCGGAGAAGATGGATGGATGGTTTTGCGTACCGTGAGCGGGACAAAGAAGAATGAAATGAAAAGGTCCCCTATTACACTGTGTTCCATCAATCACACACGTTTATGTATTAAAGACATGACAAAGTGGACTTTGCATAATAGGAGACTTTTAATGTATATAATATCCTGCTTTATATTTTGTCTTCTGTGAATTTGTATTTCCACATTTATATATTTTTTATTTCTATTTTGAGATGTTTACATTTTAGAATAGTTTATTTCTTGTTTTTTAATTTCTCTTGTGCAATGCCTCGTCTTCAACGAGAGATAGAAGGAAAACAGAAAGGCTTTAAAGTAGACTTTTGATTCAACAGTGTTTTACTGTCACAGTTTATACACGGTTTATCCGCTTTAATTCTGTTTTGAGATGTTTTAATTCTAGTCTTGTTTATTTCTACACAGTGAAATCCGGAGTGTTAATTTAACACGATGTAGATAAGGAGCACATGTTCAGTGGCGCAGTGTTAAAATGTACTCTTAACACTTAAAGCCTTATCTCCAGTGGTAAATGAACAGTCCGGATTTCACTGTGTCCTCCTTCATTTCTACTGACGTTGTTTTGTTGCTTCTGCTGCAACTCGAACATTCCCCCATCTGGGATCAATAGAGAACCTCTCGTCTTATCTGATCCTATCATAGCTCCTGAGCCCAGGGTTGATGCCGCCCTACGGACTAGTGCTGCCTACCTGGACTCACATTCAGGCTCAGGTCCGGACTCAAGTCCAGAGGTTCAGGTCCGGACTCAAGTCCAGAGGTTCAGGTCCGGACTCAAGTCCAGAGGTTCAGGTTCAGGTCCGGACTCAAGTCCAGAGGTTCAGGTTCAGGTCCGGACTCAAGTCCAGAGGTTCAGGTTCAGGTCCGGACTCAAGTCCAGAGGTTCAGGTCCGGACTCAAGTCCAGAGGTTCAGGTTCAGGTCCGGACTCAAGTCCAGAGGTTCAGGTTCAGGTCCGGACTCAAGTCCAGAGGTTCAGGTCCGGACTCAAGTCCAGAGGTTCAGGTTCAGGTCCGGACTCAAGTCCAGAGGTTCAGGTTCAGGTCCGGACTCAATCCAGAGGTTCAGGTTCAGGTCCGGACTCAAGTCCAGAGGTTCAGGTCCGGACTCAAGTCCAGAGGTTCAGGTTCAGGTCCGGACTCAAGTCCAGAGGTTCAGGTCCGGACTCAAGTCCAGAGGTTCAGGTTCAGGTCCGGACTCAAGTCCAGAGGTTCAGGTTCAGGTCCGGACTCAAGTCCAGAGGTTCAGGTCCGGACTCAAGTCCAGAGGTTCAGGTTCAGGTCCGGACTCAAGTCCAGAGGTTCAGGTTCAGGTCCGGACTCGTAAGTCCGGACCTGAACCCATGGCTTGTGTCAAGTTGTGTGACTAAAGTGAACTTATTGTGAGCTAATTATCAATTGAAATTAACTCATAATCAACTCAAACTCAAACTCGTCAGGTTTATTGCGCTCCCTTCCAACTTGTGTCTACATTTCTCTACAAAGTTCAAACATGTATTTCATTTCCCAAACTAAAGTAACCGAACCGTCCCTGAGCGGACTGAGCCTAAAGTGTAGAGTAGACTATACGCATCACACTGTTACACACCTACTGTAGTGGCTGTACAGTCAGAGTGTACTCTCTGTACACCATGTATTTTCTACAACATGTGTACATTATACAGTACATACTACACACATAGTGATGTACACACATACCATTTTGATACAAATGTGATACATAGTTAACTTAAGCATCTGTCATCTATGTCACTCGGACAGTGAGGAGACTGTGGACTGTCAAGACTCAAGACACTATGTCTAAGCCAATCACATCGCTAGCTTCCCTTGACGTCACACAGATCTCGCGAGCAGTTGCGATATTTTGCGAGACTTCGCGAGTTCAGTAATGGCCGCCATATCAGAAGCCGACACGATGTTTTCCGTCGTTTCTCAGCACAAATTTCTCGATCTATGGAAGGTTTAGAACAAAAAGGAGAATCTACGTAAGTGCTAGTTTTTTTGCGAGTCCAAGTACCGGTTCCCGACGTTCCGGTTTTAACCGGACTTGAACCGAAACTTTTTACAAGTCGCGTACCGGTTCGGCGTACCGGTACGCAGCACTACTACTGACTAGCAAATTAGGAAACAAGACATCAATTAAATACAGCTCTGTTGTGATTGGTCCACCGATTAGAGATGTCCCGCCCCTATGTGTTGGAGCGTTAGCCAATAGGAGCGCATGGTGATGTCACTGTGTTCCCGAAGTAAACAAAGGAGTCCAATGGAGGCGGTTCAAGGAGAGAGGGGGGTGTGGGAGAGAAACGCTTGGATTCTAACCTTTGCAGACCCTTGACATGCACTAGAACAAACCTTTAGAACAAACTACAGGGAAGGGAAACCCCCCAAAAAGCAGAATCGGGCCTTTTTAGGAGAAATGAGAGTTTGTGTTTTCGGGGAGTTTGTGGCAGAGAAACTCCCTATGGAGGGAACGCTTGGATTTTAGCCGTTGCAGACCATTGACATGCACTAAAACCTATATAACAGGAAACAGGAAACCCCCAAAAAGCAGAATAGGGCCCCTTTAATGTCGGCTTCTTGTGGTCTCACCGTCGTGGTTGGCGTTGCCCAGCGTCCAGGGTTCATCAGAGTCGAAGTGTGTGTCCCCCCCGATGCCGGCGCCGGGGAAGTAGGCGTGGGCGAGGAAACCTCCCTCCCCGTCAAACGGAGAGCTGTCGCCGTGGAAACCAGAGGCGAAGAAGATCATGATGTCCGCCTCCTTCCCGTCGTTCTTGATCTCCGAGTACGGCACCTCCTGAAACAGGAAGAGGAAGTGAGAAACGCTGGAGTCTCTGTTTTTACTTCCTGTCTTTGCGTGTTTTTCCCGCCTCTTTCGATTGTCCTGGCCTTGTTCGTTGCGCCTGGATTTTGTATCTTCGCGGTTATCTACTTCACATGTGCTATTTTGAGAAGTTTAAATTCTACTATTGGTTATTTCTACTCCTTAATTTCTACTCCGCTCTGTTTTAACTTTGTCTGATAGTCTTTGGTGGATTGTTTGTTATTCGTCCATCGGAAGTTTAGTTCTGTTTCGCCTTGAATTGTCTGGATTACATCTTAATAAAGGTATTTTCTGTTTACAGTAGAGATAGAGAAAGTCCAGACGCTGTGTGCATATGACAAACATTAGCAGTGACTACATTTCTACACAAGAAGTTTCTACTTCTTCTACTGCACCTGGAAGGAGAGCGGGGTGACCGTCTGCCAGACGTTGAAGGCTTGTCGGATCGCCCTCTGCGTGTCTTTCTCTCCCACTTTAGGGGTGAAGTTAGAAATGCTGAGGGAGAGAAAGAATACAACGTTACCTGGAGACCTACCGAGATTATCCGGCTGAACTAAACGTTTGTTCGACACAGACATTATTTTCTGACATAATCCAAAATCACACAGAGAGATCCCATTGGACCGGAGAGACGATGCCTTCAGGGTCCAACACAGAAATACTGTACAAATAAAGGTTCTGACCATACCAGAGAATAAGAGAGAGGAGAGGAGTAGGGAGGAGGAGGAGGAGGAGGAGGAGGAGGAGGAGAGGAGGAGGAGGAGGAGGAGGAGGAGGAGGAGGGAGGGGGGAGGGAGGAGGAGGGAGGAGGAGGAGGAGGAGGAGTGAGGAGGAGGGGAGGAGGAGGAGGAGGAGGAGGAGGAGGAGGGAGGAGGAGGAGGAGGAGGAGGAGGAGGAGGAGGAGGAGGAGGAGGAGGAGGAGGAGGAGGAGGAGGAGGAGGAGGAGGAGGAGGGGGACAGATGAGTGATCGGCAGACGCAGAGAGGCGAGGATGGAAAACAATAGCCGGGAGATGAAGAAACAGCGACTAAGAAAACAGAGCAAGGCGACTTCCTTTCACACAGCCTGTCTCTCTGCAGGAGGCGCACGCTGCAGGAGGCGCATGCTGCAGGAGGCGCATGCTCTCTATCCAGGGGAATGCATGATGGAAATACATATGAGCACATTCCATATTCCTCATAACTCAACATTATGCGCCTCATGAGGCGAACACACGCGTCCACCTGGAGAAGATGACCGCTCTGTGTGACGCTGGGGGTGTGTCTCTGTGTGACGCTGGGGGTGTGTGTCTGTGTGACGCTGGGGGTGTGTGTCTGTGTGACACTGGGGGTGTGTGTCTGTGTGTGACGCTGGGGGTGTGTGTCTGTGTGACGCTGGGGGTGTGTGTCTCTGTGTGAAGCTGGGGGTGTGTGTGTCTGTGTGACGATGGGGTGTGTGTCTCTGTGTGACGCTGGGGACGGGTCAGAGGCCATCGTCCTCAGGCCTCCCTCTCCTGCAGTGTGTTGCGTCTTAGTGCATGTCAATGGGCTACACACCCTGAAATCCCTGTTTCTCTTTGTTTACTTTCTGAAAGTAGTGAGATTACTATGTGCACCGGCGCTGCTATTGCTAGTGCTAAGGGGTGTGTGTGTGTGTGTGTGTGTGTGTGTGTATGTGTGTGTGTGTGTGTGTGTGCGGCCTAGCATTACTATACTTGTGGGGACCTAAATCTGTTTACACATCTGTCACATCAGTCACGTGTGGGGACTGACCCCCCTCATGGGGACAAATTGGAGGTCCCCATAAGGGGGGTCATTAATTTCAGGGTGAAGACTTGGTTAAGGTTAGGCATGTGTTGGTTATGGTTAAGGTTAGGATAAGTCTCCAGGAAATGCATGTAAGTTAATGTAATGTCCCCTGCAGTGATGTATACATGGTGTGTGTGTGTGTGTGTGTGTGTGTGTGTGTGTGTGTGTGTGTGTGTGTGTGTGTAGCAGTTGTCTGATTTGAGTAAATGGTGTGGAACGATACCGCACTGAAGCTGGCCAAATGACCTGTGGCCAAAACACACAGATGGTGAGAGCGCGCACACACACAAACACACACACACACACACACACACACACACACACACACACACACACGTCTAGCACTTCAGATGGCCATGCAGAGACATTCAAAGCATTTAATTAAAGCAAATGTTAAACGCAGAGTTAATTGGTCGAAACTTCAACCCGTTGTTCATCCAGAGAGAGGCAGCCTCTTGACACCTTGCATATTTATGAATGTCCAACCATCAAATAAATATTTAAAGTCTAAATATTTCATTAGAACACCAAAGGCAAACCTTATTGTGCTGATAGTGATAGTTGTGAAGATACAAAAACGACAGTGTCAGGAATCTGTGAGTGTCTGCAGAGCGCGAAGCAGATGTTCCCTCTCTGCTTCTGCATCTGATCCAAACAGATGTGCTCCGCTTGCAGAACACTATTTTAAGCAATGCAGCCGAAACATCGACATCAAAGTGAACCATCTTCTTGAAGTTCTTTCTACTCTGCTCGTATTCACCTCCCAGTCCTGAGGCATACTTTCAGCAGCTCTGAAACTCCTCCCAAAGTCTCTCTGCATTGCTGCCAGGAAAATCCCCCGACTGATCTCCTCAAATATCACAGGGTTCGCTGGTGTCTGGAACTCAACCAGATGAGAACGTGCTACAACGGCTCAAAACATCTCCATCAGGAGAAACGTGATGCAGCTTCAGAAACCATGCCGATATCAAAACAGAAATTACCCCACAAACATTCAGCGACTGGAGGAAACCAACCGCTGCAAGAAGATCAAAACACAACGGAGACCAGGGGACACTAAAGAGTGACGCGCACAGCTGGAGACCAGGGGACACTAAAGAGTGACGCACACAGCTGGGAGACCAGGGGACACTAAAGAGTGACGCACACAGCTGGAGACCAGGGGACACTAAAGAGTGACGCGCACAGCTGGGAGACCAGGGGACACTAAAGAGTGACGCACACAGCTGGAGACCAGGGGACACTAAAGAGTGACGCACACAGCTGGAGACCAGGGGACACTAAAGAGTGACGCGCACAGCTGGGAGACCAGGGGACACTAAAGAGTGACGCGCACAGCTGGAGACCAGGGGACACTAAAGAGTGACGCGCACAGCTGGGAGACCAGGGAACACTAAAGAGTGACGCACACAGCTGGAGACCAGGGGACACTAAAGAGTGACGCACACAGCTGGGAGACCAGGGGACACTAAAGAGTGATGCACACAGCTGGGAGACCAGGGGACACGAAAGAGTGACGCGCACAGCTGGGAGACCAGGGGACACTAAAGAGTGACGCGCACAGCTGGGAGACCAGGGGACACTAAAGAGTGACGCACACAGCTGGGAGACCAGGGGACACTAAAGAGTGACGCACACAGCTGGAGACCAGGGGACACTAAAGAGTGACACACACAGCTGGGAGACCAGGGGACACTAAAGAGTGACGCACACAGCTGGAGACCAGGGGACACTAAAGAGTGACGCACACAGCTGGAGACCAGGGGACACTAAAGAGTGACACTCACAGCTGGGAGACCAGGGGACACTAAAGAGTGACGCACACAGCTGGAGACCAGGGGACACTAAAGAGTGACGCACACAGCTGGGAGACCAGGGGACACTAAAGAGTAACGCACACAGCTGGAGACCAGGGGACACTAAAGAGTGACACGCACAGCTGGGAGACCAGGGGACACTAAAGAGTGACGCACACAGCTGGAGACCAGGGGACACTAAAGAGTGACGCACACAGCTGGAGACCAGGGGACACTAAAGAGTGACACTCACAGCTGGGAGACCAGGGGACACTAAAGAGTGACGCACACAGCTGGAGACCAGGGGACACTAAAGAGTGACGCACACAGCTGGGAGACCAGGGGACACTAAAGAGTGACGCACACAGCTGGAGACCAGGGGACACTAAAGAGTGACACGCACAGCTGGGAGACCAGGGGACACTAAAGAGTGACGCACACAGCTGGGAGACCAGGGGACACTAAAGAGTGACGCACACAGCTGGAGACCAGGGGACACTAAAGAGTGACGCACACAGCTGGGAGACCAGGGGACACTAAAGAGTGACACGCACAGCTGGGAGACCAGGGGACACTAAAGAGTGACGCACACAGCTGGAGAACAGGGGACACTAAAGAGTGACGCACACAGCTGGGAGACCAGGGGACACTAAAGAGTGACGCACACAGCTGGAGACCAGGGGACACTAAAGAGTGACACTCACAGCTGGGAGACCAGGGGACACTAAAGAGTGACACTCACAGCTGGGAGACCAGGGGACACTAAAGAGTGACGCACACAGCTGGAGACCAGGGGACACTAAAGAGTGACGCACACAGCTGGGAGACCAGGGGACACTAAAGAGTAACGCACACAGCTGGAGACCAGGGGACACTAAAGAGTGACACGCACAGCTGGGAGACCAGGGGACACTAAAGAGTGACGCACACAGCTGGAGACCAGGGGACACTAAAGAGTGACGCACACAGCTGGAGACCAGGGGACACTAAAGAGTGACACTCACAGCTGGGAGACCAGGGGACACTAAAGAGTGACGCACACAGCTGGAGACCAGGGGACACTAAAGAGTGACACTCACAGCTGGAGACCAGGGGACACTAAAGAGTGACGCACACAGCTGGGAGACCAGGGGACACTAAAGAGTGACACTCACAGCTGGAGACCAGGGGACACTAAAGAGTGACACTCACAGCTGGGAGACCAGGGGACACTAAAGAGTGACGCACACAGCTGGAGACCAGGGGACACTAAAGAGTGACGAACACAGCTGGGAGACCAGGGGACACTAAAGAGTAACGCACACAGCTGGAGACCAGGGGACACTAAAGAGTGACACGCACAGCTGGGAGACCAGGGGACACTAAAGAGTGACGCACACAGCTGGGAGACCAGGGGACACTAAAGAGTGACGCACACAGCTGGAGACCAGGGGACACTAAAGAGTGACGCACACAGCTGGGACGGAGCGCTTGGTGACGTTCAGGATCATAAAGCTGAACAACTGTCTCACCTAAAATGCTTGATGGTGTTATTTTAACAAAGTGGTCACATGACTCCCGATGTCTCTGCAGATCTGCTGTGAGCTAGCTAGCTAACGTAGCTAACGTAGCTAACGTAGCTAACGTAGCTAACCCAGTGATTCCAGCACGTATCAGAAACATAGCACCCCATCCGTTAACTGTTCATTAGTCAGAGGCCTCTTCTCCAGGTCGTCTCACCACATCCCATTCAACATGACGTTGAGATTCCACACGACTTAGTTCCCAAAATCCCAACCCATATGTTTGACTAGACCAAATCAGAGGCTCATGCTTACATGTCTGCCTTGTGTACGAACCCCTTCTCCTCCAGCAAAACGTTATGAACATGACTTTTCGACATCTTTAGGGACTCTTCTTTGGAAACGGACCAGATGTTGGCGACTTCTCGCCGTGCCAGGGAACATAACATAATGTCATCCTGGCAGGTGAGTAACGGGGGAATTCACCGTAGACGGCGCTGGCTCTAGAGATAGTTTGGCGCCTTAGCAGGAGAACAATCGAGTTAGAAAACGATTAGAGTAATGCAGCCCGAACAGTGCCGGAGAAACGGAGAGACGTCTTTACATTAGCTGAGAGAGGAGGGAGGGAGACGAGGGGGAACCCGGCTTCACTCATCGTTGTGTTCGCCGTGTTGCAACTGAGCTCTCTGTCCCGCTGAGAACACCAGACACCAGAGACAACGGCTACTCCCTAAGAAGGATGCTTCAACCGCTTTCACAAGGTCGCATTTCATCTATTTTCATCAAACTCTGGTGCGCTTCATTTGTACACAATAGGAATAAATCAAAATGCAACGGCTGCACGGAGCTTCCCTTTTCTTCGAGTGCAAACATTTGGTGCGTTTCCAACGTCGGACAGCGAAAGAAAATGCAAAATAAAGTCCACGGAAGAAAGTGGAGAAAGTGTTCATGAAGAAAACTCTGGATACGAAGGATTTGTTGTTCATCCGTACGTCGAGCTTCAGCAAATGTATTCTTTAATCAAATCTGCTTTTAGTTGTGAAACCGAACTAGACTGAATATAAAATGAAGTACATTTCTTCAGTGGGAACACAGCCTCTGACTGCGGTCAACCGAATGAATGTTGTTAGGGAATAGTTCTCCTTCACTCCTAGGTATCTAACCGTTTGGCCATTTGACATTTATGACCAACCCAGACGTCTGTTATCCCCCCTTAAGGAACGCTGGCTTCGAGGCCATCAGGGTCAGGCAAGTGATTCCGTGTTCCCACATGTGTAGGTTATCTCCTTCACTATGTTGATTACTCTCTGTGAACCTGATCTGATGTGAATCCTCCGGCCGATACTCGTAATAAACCATCAGTGTTCGTCATCAGAGCTCCAGCTCTCCTCGTGTCTCCTTTGAGTCGGTGACTCCTCCTGCATTGCTACGCAGAAGTTTCCCGTACAAATATAAGAGTTAACAGACAGGTTGTCTCTGACGGGACTACATGTTATCTCGCTGGACGCCTCTAATCTGCATCAGACCGTCACTGATCGTCTCCTCGTCTCCTCATACAGCGGAGGGTTACATCTATATAGACAGTAGGAGACAATAGAACAAGCTGCATAGAGAGGAGGAGTGAAGAGAAAGAAGGAGAGACGAGTGGGTGGACGTGATGCAGGAACACGAGATGCATTCAGGGTCCCGTGGGAGATAATTCACATTAAGCTTCGGTTCGTTCAGGCTGGGAGAGAAAAGAGAGAGAAGAGCCTTCGTACAGAGGTGGAGAAGTACTTATATCTGGTAAAAGCAGAAGTACTCAGATCTTGTTCTTGAGTAAAAGTAGAAGTACTCAGATCTTGTACTTGAGTAAAAGTAGAAGTACTCAGATCTTGTACTTGAGTAAAAGTAGAAGTACTCAGATCTTGTACTTGAGTGAAAGTAGAAGTACTCAGATCTTGTACTTGAGTAAAAGTAGAAGTACTCAGATCTTGTACTTGAGTAAAAGTAGAAGTACTCAGATCTTGTACTTGAGTAAAAGTAGAAGTACTCAGATCTTGTGCTTGAGTAAAAGTAGAAGTACTCAGGTCTTGTACTTGAGCAAAAGTAGAAGTACTCAGATCTTGTACTTGAGTGAAAGTAGAAGTACTCAGATCTTGTACTTGAGTAAAAGTAGAAGTACTCAGATCTTGTACTTGAGTAAAAGTAGAAGTACTCAGATCTTGTACTTGAGTAAAAGTAGAAGTACTCAGATCTTGTACTTGAGTAAAAGTAGAAGTACTCAGATCTTGTACTTGAGTAAAAGTAGAAGTACTCAGATCTTGTACTTGAGTAAAAGTAGAAGTACTCAGATCTTGTACTTGAGTAAAAGTAGAAGTACTCAGATCTTGTGCTTGAGTAAAAGTAGAAGTACTCAGGTCTTGTACTTGAGTAAAAGTAGAAGTACTCAGATCTTGTACTTGAGTAAAAGTAGAAGTACTCAGATCTTGTACTTGAGTAAAAGTAGAAGTACTCAGATCTTGTACTTGAGTAAAAGTAGAAGTACTCAGATCTTGTACTTGAGTAAAAGTAGAAGTACTCAGATCTTGTACTTGAGTAAAAGTAGAAGTACTCAGATCTTGTACTTGAGTAAAAGTAGAAGTACTCAGATCTTGTACTTGAGTAAAAGTAGAAGTACTCAGATCTTGTACTTGAGTAAAAGTAGAAGTACTCAGATCTTGTACTTGAGCAAAAGTAGAAGTACTCAGATCATGTACTTGAGTGAAAGTAGAAGTACTCAGGTATTGTACTTGAGTAAAAGTAGAAGTACTCAGATCGTGTACTTGAGTCAAAAGTAGAAGTACTCAGATCTGTACTTGAGTAAAGTAGAAGTACCAGAGTGTAGGAATACTCTGTCACAGTAAAAGTATTCAAAATGTTCCCTCAAGTGAAAGTAGAAAGTATTCTCATCTAAATATAGTAAAGACAGTGAAAGTAGTCGTTGTGCAGATTGGTCCATTTCAGAATAATATATATGATGTGTTTTATAATGATTGATCATGAAAGTGTTCTCAGAGCTGGTGAAGGTGCAGCTAGTCTGAAGTACTTTGTAGACTGCAGGGTAGCTGGTGGAGGAGCAGCTAGTCTGAAGTACTTTGTAGACTGCAGGGTAGCTGGTGAAGGTGCAGCTAGTCTGAAGTACTTTGTAGACTGCAGGGTAGCTGGTGGAGGTGCAGCTAGTCTGAAGTACTTTGTAGACTGCAGGGTAGCTGGTGGAGGTGCAGCTAGTCTGAAGTACTTTGTAGACTGCAGGGTAGCTGGTGGAGGTGCAGCTAGTCTGAAGTACTTTGTAGACTGCAGGGTAGCTGGTGGAGGTGCAGCTAGTCTGAAGTACTTTGTAGACTGCAGGGTAGCTGGTGGAGGAGCAGCTAGTCTGAAGTACTTTGTAGACTGCAGGGTAGCTGGTGGAGGTGCAGCTAGTCTGAAGTACTTTGTAGACTGCAGGGTAGCTGGTGAGGTGCAGCTAGTCTGAAGTACTTTGTAGACTGCAGGGTAGCTGGTGGAGGAGCAGCTAGTCTGAAGTACTTTGTAGACTGCAGGGTAGCTGGTGGAGGAGCAGCTAGTCTGAAGTACTTTGTAGACTGCAGGGTAGCTGGTGGAGGTGCAGCTAGTCTGAAGTACTTTGTAGACTGCAGGGTAGCTGGTGGAGGTGCAGCTAGTCTGAAGTACTTTGTAGACTGCAGGGTAGCTGGTGGAGGAGCAGCTAGTCTGAAGTACTTTGTAGACTGCAGGGTAGCTGGTGGAGGTGCAGCTAGTCTGAAGTACTTTGTAGACTGCAGGGTAGCTGGTGAAGGTGCAGCTAGTCTGAAGTACTTTGTAGACTGCAGGGTAGCTGGTGGAGGAGCAGCTAGTCTGAAGTACTTTGTAGACTGCAGGGTAGCTGGTGGAGGAGCAGCTAGTCTGAAGTACTTTGTAGACTGCAGGGTAGCTGGTGGAGGTGCAGCTAGTCTGAAGTACTTTGTAGACTGCAGGGTAGCTGGTGGAGGTGCAGCTAGTCTGAAGTACTTTGTAGACTGCAGGGTAGCTGGTGGAGGTGCAGCTAGTCTGAAGTACTTTGTAGACTGCAGGGTAGCTGGTGGAGGTGCAGCTAGTCTGAAGTACTTTGTAGACTGCAGGGTAGCTGGTGAAGGAGCAGCTAGTCTGAAGTACTTTGTAGACTGCAGGGTAGCTGGTGGAGGAGCAGCTAGTCTGAAGTACTTTGTAGACTGCAGGGTAGCTGGTGAAGGTGCAGCTAGTCTGAAGTACTTTGTAGACTGCAGGGTAGCTGGTGGAGGAGCAGCTAGTCTGAAGTACTTTGTAGACTGCAGGGTAGCTGGTGGAGGTGCAGCTAGTCTGAAGTACTTTGTAGACTGCAGGGTAGCTGGTGGAGGTGCAGCTAGTCTGAAGTACTTTGTAGACTGCAGGGTAGCTGGTGGAGGTGCAGCTAGTCTGAAGTACTTTGTAGACTGCAGGGTAGCTGGTGGAGGTGCAGCTAGTCTGAAGTACTTTGTAGACTGCAGGGTAGCTGGTGGATTTACTCCAGGTGGAACTGAAGTCTGATTCAACACCTGATTATATTTCACATCCTTCATCCAGATCTGAGAAGTAACTAAAGGTATTAAATACATGTAGTGGAGTAAAAGTACACACTTTACCTCTGAACAGTAGCGGAGTAGAAGTGTGAGTTGAGGGACAGTTACCTGTAGGAGATCTTTTTGTCTCTCCACTTCTGCCCCGTCAGAGCGTAGCGCTTATTCCTCTGCCGGCGGGTGGTGTGCGGATGATCTGGAACGCCACAGCGCGGTCTCCTCATCCACCTGAAACACAACCATTCCACATTTAGGAAAGAGGAACCTGCATCTACTGAAGCCGCTAGCAAGCATACTCATGTTATTGGATTTATTTTAAACAGGCCTTAATCTGCGGTGGCCTTTATGAAAGTGAGATTGAGACGCCGGCTCTAAAACGTGTGTTCTGTTGAATCAAAACAAATGTCTTTAAATGTTTCTTTTCAGTGTTTAAAACATTTTGTCTTAACTCGTCATAACTCGAACCCTGCCTCACACACACACACACACACACACACACACACACACACACACACACACACACACACACACACACACACACACACACACACACGTCACTCACTCTATCGTAGTCTCGTCCAGTATTCCCGTCACAGGAATCCCGTAGAAGCGCTGCATGGCGGCCACAGCTGACTGCATGGCTTTCTCCTGCCGCAGGTCGGAGGTTCGGAGGTCGTGAGGCAGCAGGTAGCCGTAGTTCTTCAGCCACGTCTGAAAGAGGAGGAGCTCAGGTTAGTTATGATCATAAAATACATCACAACTCTTCAGATTGTCTGAAATGTACCTCAGAATTCAGTTCCACCACTGAAACAAAGTGCCATATAGTGGCTAGAGCTCCAACACATTGTACGTGATGGGCTAAAGGGCGGGACATCTCTAAGCGGTTGACCAATCACCACAGAGCCGAACAGCTAACCAATCAGAGCAGCTCTGGTTTCAGACAGAGGGTGAAAAGAGGTGCTGCAGCATGAGAACAACGAAAAGCTTTTTGAACATTAGAGCATGGAGACACTACATACTACCTGAACATCAGCAGGAGAGGACTCTTTAAAGTAGAGACACTACATACTGATATACACCTGAACATCAGCAGGAGAGGACTCTTTAAAGTAGAGACACTACATACTGATATACAC
This sequence comes from Champsocephalus esox, assembly GCA_036324585.1. Classification (NCBI taxonomy): domain Eukaryota; kingdom Metazoa; phylum Chordata; class Actinopteri; order Perciformes; family Channichthyidae; genus Champsocephalus; species Champsocephalus esox. The sequence goes on from CM070495.1 coordinate 45,472,681, forward strand.
CTGAACATCAGCAGGAGAGGACTCTTTAAAGTAGAGACACTACATACTGATATACACCTGAACATCAGCAGGAGAGGACTCTTTAAAGTAGAGACACGACATACTGATATACACCTGCACATCAGCTGGAGAGGACTCTTTAAAGTAGAGACACTGCATACTGATATACACCTGAACATCAAAAGGAGAGGACTCTTTAAAGTAGAGACACAACATACTGATATACACCTGAACATCAGCAGGAGAGGACTCTTTAAAGTAGAGACGCCACATACTGATATACACCTGAACATCAAAAGGAGAGGACTCTTTAAAGTAGAGACACTACATACTGATATACACCTGAACATCAGCAGGAGAGGACTCTTTAAAGTAGAGACACTACATACTGATATACACCTGAACATCAGCAGGAGAGGACTCTTTAAAGTAGAGACACTACATACTGATATACACCTGAACATCAGCAGGAGAGGACTCTTTAAAGTAGAGACACTACATACTGATATACACCTGAACATCAGCAGGAGAGGACTCTTTAAAGTAGAGACACTACATACTGATATACACCTGAACATCAGCAGGAGAGGACTCTTTAAAGTAGAGACACCACATACTGATATACACCTGAACATCAGCAGGAGAGGACTCTTTAAAGTAGAGACACTACATACTGATATACACCTGACCATCAGCAGGAGAGGACTCTTTAAAGTAGAGACACTGCATACTGATATACACCTGAACATCAGCAGGAGAGGACTCTTTAAAGTAGAGACACTACATACTGATATACACCTGACCATCAGCAGGAGAGGACTCTTTAAAGTAGAGACACTGCATACTGATATAACCTGAACATCACAAGGAGAGGACTCTTTAAAGTAGAGACACGACATACTGATATACACCTGCACATCAGCAGGAGAGGACTCTTTAAAGTAGAGACACTGCATACTGATATACACCTGAACATCAGCAGGAGAGGACTCTTTAAAGTAGAGACGCCACATACTGATATACACCTGAACATCAAAGGAGAGGACTCTTTAAAGTAGAGACGCCACATACTGATATACACCTGAACATCAGCAGGAGAGGACTCTTTAAAGTAGAGACACTACATACTGATATACACCTGAACATCAGCAGGAGAGGACTCTTTAAAGTAGAGACACTACATACTGATATACACCTGACCATCAGCAGGAGAGGACTCTTTAAAGTAGAGACACTACATACTGATATACACCTGAACATCAGCAGGAGAGGACTCTTTAAAGTAGAGACACCACATACTGATATACACCTGAACATCAGCAGGAGAGGACTCTTTAAAGTAGAGACACTACATACTGATATACACCTGACCATCAGCAGGAGAGGACTCTTTAAAGTAGAGACACTACATACTGATATACACCTGCACATCAGCAGGAGAGGACTCTTTAAAGTAGAGACACTGCATACTGATATACACCTGAACATCAAAGGAGAGGACTCTTTAAAATAGAGACACTACATACTGATATACACCTGAACATCAGCAGGAGAGGACTCTTTAAAGTAGAGACACTACATACTGATATACACCTGAACATCAGCAGGAGAGGACTCTTTAAAGTAGAGACACTACATACTGATATACACCTGAACATCAGCAGGAGAGGACTCTTTAAAGTAGAGACACTACATACTGATATACACCTGAACATCAGCAGGAGAGGACTCTTTAAAGTAGAGACACCACATACTGATATACACCTGAACATCAGCAGGAGAGGACTCTTTAAAGTAGAGACACTACATACTGATATACACCTGACCATCAGCAGGAGAGGACTCTTTAAAGTAGAGACACTGCATACTGATATACACCTGAACATCAAAAGGAGAGGACTCTTTAAAGTAGAGACACGACATACTGATATACACCTGAACATCAGCAGGAGAGGACTCTTTAAAGTAGAGACACTACATACTGATATACACCTGGACATCAGCAGGAGAGGACTCTTTAAAGTAGAGACACTACATACTGATATACACCTGAACATCAGCAGGAGAGGACTCTTTAAAGTAGAGACACTACATACTGATATACACCTGAACATCAGCAGGAGAGGACTCTTTAAAGTAGAGACACTACATACTGATATACACCTGACCATCAGCAGGAGAGGACTCTTTAAAGTAGAGACACTACATACTGATATACACCTGAACATCAGCAGGAGAGGACTCTTTAAAGTAGAGACACCACATACTGATATACACCTGAACATCAGCAGGAGAGGACTCTTTAAAGTAGAGACACTACATACTGATATACACCTGAACATCAGCAGGAGAGGACTCTTTAAAGTAGAGACACTACGTACTGATATACACCTGAACATCAGCAGGAGAGGACTCTTTAAAGTAGAGACACTACATACTGATATACACCTGAACATCAGCAGGAGAGGACTCTTTAAAGTAGAGACACTACGTACTGATATACACCAAATATCTTTTGGTAATAGTGTGCCAGTTCTCCAAATGGGTAGAGGCCTACCCTACCAGAAAAGAAGACTCTAGAACAGTTGTAAAGTGTCTTCTCAAAGATGTTATCCCTAGATTTGGTGTGCCCACAGGAATGAACAGTGACAGAGGTCCAGCATTCGTTTCTAAGATAACCCAGAGTCTAGCCACAGTGTTAGGGTTCAAATGGCAATTGCATGTTCCCTATCACCCACAGAGCTCAGGCCAGGTTGAGAGGATGAACTTGACTATAAAGGAGAAACTCACTAAAACAATGTTGACCACAGGACTAAAATGGGTAGACGCGCTGCCGCTAGTTCTGTGCTCCATCAGAAGCTCACCAAATGCAACAACAGGGCTGAGCCCACACAAGGTATTGATGGGAAGGGTAATGTTCACAGGGTCTAGCCCCCCAGTAACACCCCACAAACTCACTCTTTGGTGGACAGAGGATTACATGACTAACTATGTCAAATATCTAACTGACATGTTGAGAAAGTTTCACAGGCAGGTGGCTGACAGGCTCCCCCAGCCGGGAGAGGAGCCCACCCACCCCTTTCAGATTGGTGATAATGTACTAATCAAATCTCTTGAAAAAGATGCTCTGTCTCCCAGGTGGAAAGGGTCCTTTCCAGGTGTCAATAGTGACCAGAACAGCCCTGAGAGTACAAGGGAAACCGGAGTGGATTCACGCTACAAGATGTCGTCTCTCCCCTCTACCGGATGCTGGCGTGTGAAGGCAGTCATCATCATCGTCATGCTGGGTCTTCTGTACCTGGCCAAGGTCGCCCTGCTAGATGGAGCTGTGGAAATCCCAACGACAGGTGGCGAGGGATCTCGCCCGTCTGAGGAAGAAAATAAGGTGCTCTTATCGAAGAGCGCAGACGACTTGACCACTCAGGGCCCAGAGCCTGAGGGCAAAACGACACCAACGGGCAAATCAGTGCCTAGCAACAAGGACAGGTTGTATCCAATCACCACACAGACATTCAGTATGGTGCGAGAGACACAACGAGAGAGAAAAGGAGGAAGAATCAGGAGGATTGTCTCCCTCCCTGATCACAAATCAAAGACTGTTTCTTTTAACTGTCCAGCTTCAATATGTGATTCATCTAACTGTATTATTGTATTTTATGTGTCCTCAGTTTTCTCAACATGGGAGATATATCCAATGGACCGGTACCGTGCGGACGGAGTGGCGTCGGAGGGGGTGAGAATGGCACTCGACACCATTGAAAACATGCCCCCAGAACTGTGGTGTAGCACTAGAGAGCAGTATAAGGCAATGATAAGGGATGAAGTAACATGTAGAGTGAGGAAACCATCTTACCAGGTTCCCAATCCAGGTGCTACCGCATGCAAACTGTCTGGACCAGATAGAAAAACAAATGTTCCATCCACTTCACGTAAACACTCAGGAGGTGAGGTAGATTCTTCAAAAAAGGCCTTAATCACTCCTTTTAAACAAACTAAAACTAATTCTGCAGTAAGTTTAATGTTAGACTACGCACATGAACGCAATATTAGTAACTGTTGGCTATGCCAAAATATGCCAGAATCCATGCATTCTCCTATGTTTAGCCCAATTCCTTTTGCAAGAGCGGACTATAAATTAATTAGTTGGAACGACATTTACTCTAGGATTAGCGATGAGGCTGAGGACTGCTATACTCCTTCATACCCAACAGACTCTGATAAACTGTTACAGTACGAGGGTCTAGTCTCTCTCATTGTTGGGACAGTAAATACAAATTACCTGCCTAACGGTTTAAACGATTGATGTTTTTAAAACTAATATATGTGAAGAAATACATTAACCTAGCTTTTGAATACAGATTCCAGTTAGCTCTGGTACAAACTAATTGTTCGGTTAATTCCACAAGTCCAACATGCACAAAACAACCACACATGGCATCTTTGTTGGTTGAAGCCTTGGTAACAGTTGTGCCCTGGTTTGGCTCCAGAACAGTGAACTCCGTTGAGGTTAAAATACATGATTGCACGAAACCAATACCCCTTAGGCAATCCCCCTACACGTGACTGTTCAGTATATGTTCCCCCAATTGTAGTACATGAATGGAAGAATGTGTCCATCTGTTTCCAGAATGAAGCAGGATCTCACACCTCTCCAGATGTGAGACACAGCGACTGTAATACCATAGTGAGGGTAAAATTAGCCAGAATTCCCCTCCCACAGAGAGTTTACTTAGTTTGTGGGGACTGGGCCTATGGCTGTGTGCCCTATGACATTTTGTATGGCACCTGTTATCTAGCCTACCTAATTCCTTTAATCCGTAAAGTAGAGGCAAATGAGATTGCAGCGATACGTCCCTCTCTACACAGGAACAGCAGGTCCATTACACAAGGACAACAGGTAGTGAGCCTACTTTTGCCCTGGTACGGCATTTATGTTAGTCAGCAGGAGATCATGGCATTATCCAAAGTAGTGGAACATCATCTAAATGTATCAAGTATCGCGATGTTAGCGGAACATAAAGAATTGCAGGAAGTTAGGACGGTAGCACTACAGAACCGCATGGCACTGGCCCTCCTCTTAGCTGCCCAGGGGGGCGCATGTAAAGTAATTGGTGCGGAGTGCTGTTCCTTTGTCTCTGACGCCACACCTGAAGTTACGGATATGGTTCATGACACGGCTAAGGGGATAAAAGAATTGCATGAAACTCATGGGTTTACACTTGGGGATTTAAGCGGAACCCTTGGATCCTGGGGAGCGGG
>CM070495.1:45478439-45490939 GCA_036324585.1 Champsocephalus esox
CACCCACAGAGCTCAGGCCAGGTTGAGAGGATGAACTTGACTATAAAGGAGAAACTCACTAAAACAATGTTGACCACAGGACTAAAATGGGTAGACGCGCTGCCGCTAGTTCTGTGCTCCATCAGAAGCTCACCAAATGCAACAACAGGGCTGAGCCCACACAAGGTATTGATGGGAAGGGTAATGTTCACAGGGTCTAGCCCCCCAGTAACACCCCACAAACTCACTCTTTGGTGGACAGAGGATTACATGACTAACTATGTCAAATATCTAACTGACATGTTGAGAAAGTTTCACAGGCAGGTGGCTGACAGGCTCCCCCAGCCGGGAGAGGAGCCCACCCACCCCTTTCAGATTGGTGATAATGTACTAATCAAATCTCTTGAAAAAGATGCTCTGTCTCCCAGGTGGAAAGGGTCCTTTCCAGGTGTCAATAGTGACCAGAACAGCCCTGAGAGTACAAGGGAAACCGGAGTGGATTCACGCTACAAGATGTCGTCTCTCCCCTCTACCGGATGCTGGCGTGTGAAGGCAGTCATCATCATCGTCATGCTGGGTCTTCTGTACCTGGCCAAGGTCGCCCTGCTAGATGGAGCTGTGGAAATCCCAACGACAGGTGGCGAGGGATCTCGCCCGTCTGAGGAAGAAAATAAGGTGCTCTTATCGAAGAGCGCAGACGACTTGACCACTCAGGGCCCAGACCCTGAGGGCAAAACGACACCAACGGGCAAATCAGTGCCTAGCAACAAGGACAGGTTGTATCCAATCACCACACAGACATTCAGTATGGTGCGAGAGACACAACGAGAGAGAAAAGGAGGAAGAATCAGGAGGATTGTCTCCCTCCCTGATCACAAATCAAAGACTGTTTCTTTTAACTGTCCAGCTTCAATATGTGATTCATCTAACTGTATTATTGTATTTTATGTGTCCTCAGTTTTCTCAACATGGGAGATATATCCAATGGACCGGTACCGTGCGGACGGAGTGGCGTCGGAGGGGGTGAGAATGGCACTCGACACCATTGAAAACATGCCCCCAGAACTGTGGTGTAGCACTAGAGAGCAGTATAAGGCAATGATAAGGGATGAAGTAACATGTAGAGTGAGGAAACCATCTTACCAGGTTCCCAATCCAGGTGCTACCGCATGCAACCTGTCTGGACCAGATAGAAAAACAAATGTTCCATCCACTTCACGTAAACACTCAGGAGGTGAGGTAGATTCTTCAAAAAAGGCCTTAATCACTCCTTTTAAACAAACTAAAACTAATTCTGCAGTAAGTTTAATGTTAGACTACGCACATGAACGCAATATTAGTAACTGTTGGCTATGCCAAAATATGCCAGAATCCATGCATTCTCCTATGTTTAGCCCAATTCCTTTTGCAAGAGCGGACTATAAATTAATTAGTTGGAACGACATTTACTCTAGGATTAGCGATGAGGCTGAGGACTGCTATACTCCTTCATACCCAACAGACTCTGATAAACTGTTACAGTACGAGGGTCTAGTCTCTCTCATTGTTGGGACAGTAAATACAAATTACCTGCCTAACGGTTTTCAAACGATTGATGTTTTTAAAACTAATATATGTGAAGAAATACATTAACCTAGCTTTTGAATACAGATTCCAGTTAGCTCTGGTACAAACTAATTGTTCGGTTAATTCCACAAGTCCAACATGCACAAAACAACCACACATGGCATCTTTGTGGTTGAAGCCTTGGTAACAGTTGTGCCCTGGTTTGGCTCCAGAACAGTGAACTCCGTTGAGGTTAAAATACATGATTGCACGAAACCAATACCCTTAGGCAATCCCCCTACACGTGACTGTTCAGTATATGTTCCCCCAATTGTAGTACATGAATGGAAGAATGTGTCCATCTGTTTCCAGAATGAAGCAGGATCTCACACCTCTCCAGATGTGAGACACAGCGACTGTAATACCATAGTGAGGGTAAAATTAGCCAGAATTCCCCTCCCACAGAGAGTTTACTTAGTTTGTGGGGACTGGGCCTATGGCTGTGTGCCCTATGACATTTTGTATGGCACCTGTTATCTAGCCTACCTAATTCCTTTAATCCGTAAAGTAGAGGCAAATGAGATTGCAGCGATACGTCCCTCTCTACACAGGAACAGCAGGTCCATTACACAAGGACAACAGGTAGTGAGCCTACTTTTTGCCCTGGTACGGCATTTATGTTAGTCAGCAGGAGATCATGGCATTATCCAAAGTAGTGGAACATCATCTAAATGTATCAAAGTATCGCGATGTTAGCGGAACATAAAGAATTGCAGGAAGTTAGGACGGTAGCACTACAGAACCGCATGGCACTGGCCCTCCTCTTAGCTGCCCAGGGGGGCGCATGTAAAGTAATTGGTGCGGAGTGCTGTTCCTTTGTCTCTGACGCCACACCTGAAGTTACGGATATGGTTCATGACACGGCTAAGGGGATAAAAGAATTGCATGAAACTCATGGGTTTACACTTGGGGATTTAAGCGGAACCCTTGGATCCTGGGGAGCGGGGTTGGTTAAATGTGTTGTTACTGTTGCAGTGTTTATCTTGGTTGTGCTAATCCTAGTGACCTGTTTGATCACTGTAGTTAAATTAGCCATACGCAGGGTTGCCAAGACTACCCTCCAGGCCCCACAGAGGCTAGTGGGGTACTCTACTATAGATGACACAATGTTGATGTACGACGCCGAGCTTCCAGACCCATGGGTCTCCGTGGCAGTTTCTGCACCTTGGGTACCTCCTTTCAGCGATTGATAAATTGATTAAAGTTGACACTCAGAATAAAGAATAAATGTTTTTGACTTTTCCTTCCTCAGGTTGTTTACAATAAAATGTCTGACTTCTCCTTTTCAGATTTTTGAACAAATGTATTCGAATAAAATGTATGTAGTAAAGTGCCTTACTCTTGAATAAGTGTATTGAAGTAAACGTAAAGTAATGTTAAAAGATTGAGGACACTGTACCTTTACAGATTACAGATTGATCGATTCATCACTGTGAATTTATACCTTAACTGTGAATTTTAACTGAATCCCTAATGATTCTGATTTATACCTCAATTGGATTTCTTATAATCCTACATTCTAATTGTGTTTTAATAAGTAATTGCCTTGAAGTAAATGTTTAAAGATGTAAGCTGAATTTGTGTTTGATGAATGAGATTAACTGAGTGATAAATGATAAAAGATCTTGTTTTTGAAACATATATTTTACTATTATACTTTTGTACTGCATGTGTGTTATTATTGTGCCTTTTTGACAAAATAAATCAAACACTGAAGAGAGATGATTTTTCTATTATGGTTGTCTGTATCAACCATTGTGATTGACTGTTTCAATCTTATTCTGCTGTTGATGTAATTAATGTAATGAGAAATCCACACAACTCTGAGGACGTTTTATTTGCTTTAAGTAGTGACTGAAATATTCTTAGACTAATGTTAATTGGTTATCAATAAATTGATAAAAGCGTGGATCTGTTAGAGAATGTTTTCCTGTTGTCTGTGTATAGAAGCATTTTAGTGTTTTCACATGTGTCTGCCTGATACTTAGAGCAGGGCACAGGTCAAAGGTCCTGCCTTCCTGTTGGGGTAAGTGTGGCCAACTAGGCAGATGACTCTAAACAGACTTTCTTTGTCTCTGAAGATCCTTTATTTAATTATGATTAGAAAGGGCGCAAACAGAGGCTCCTCCTGGATCCTCTGGTAGAATTGCCTGGGTGTTCTGTGTATTTCTCAGTGTTGACTCGGGATTTCTCAATGCGCGTTGTGGAAATGCCTTGTTCTCACTCACGGCCGTGGCTCTCAATTAAACTCAGTGTTTGATATAAAGCGGACTCCAGTTTCCATTTCTTCCATCAACATTGCTGAGCAGAAGTTTCTCTCACAGACGCGATGAGCGATGAACGAAACTGATGCTCCGTGGTAACCTGTGGTAACACGAAGAGCCGTTTGGGAGCCGAAACAGCCGGCGCTTTAAGAGAGCCGAGCCAAATGATCCGGCTCACTGACGTAAAAAGTACCTATAAGGGATGGCTCAAGTCAAAATTCAAGTAACCCCGCTCTCGGGGTGGACGCACTCTCAGCCCTGGTCTGGCGGAAACACTGACTCGGACACAGCTCTGGTTTTGGGAATATAGAGATTGGAAGGCCCCGAGTTGTGACGTATCTCAGTATCTCCCGGAGAAACCATACGCCATACGTCTTCCCCAAATCCACGAAACACATGACACAGACCGGATATGCATACTACCAGGACTACGTCCACAAATGTTGTTAATTGGCACCAATGAAGCAACTGTACCATCCAAATAATTGTTGTTTAAACTGTTAACAGATGTATTTCCATCCGTGGTGGCTCTTACAAAAACAATGAGAGCTAGGGGTGTAACGGTATACGTACCCGTACCAAAGTTATTCGGTACGGGCCTTCGGTTCGGTACACGTGTGTCCCGAACGAATATAACGTTAAACGTAAAAAATTGAGAATGTGAACAACTTTTTGGAAGTAATCTCAGGAGCTGCGTCGAAGCATTCAGAGTAATCTGCTCACATTGGGTTCAACGAGTCAGAGTATCAACAAGTCATTTCATTGGACGAGAGGCATACTATGAGAGCTGGTCAGAGGGATGCGTTCAAATGTAGTCAGTAATTTGAGGAACTAGCGAAATGGCGAACGCAGATAAAGTTGAGCTGAAAATCCTCCAGCATCGTTGAAGTCTCCGGTTTGGGAACATTTTGGTTTCGCAGTTACGTACAAGGATGACGGACAAAGACAGGTGGACCGAACCAAAAGCTGTTTGTCGGCATTGCTCAACTAACATTGGTTACGCGGCTGGCAACACATCAAACTTGCACACTCTTGAAAAGGCATCACCGAATGTGAATATCACCGGTACCAAAAGAAAAAAGACTGAAGTGCAAACCCAACTCTCGCGAGCATTTAAGCCTCCACCGCTCGCAGAGAGTTTAGACCGAGCCAAAGCTATTACAAACGCCAAGTATCCTTATGTTGCCATGGAAGCAAAGCGCTACCTGGCTGTATCTGCTGCCTCTGTCCCTAGAGAGGGTGTTCTCCACAGCAGGAGACATTGCTAGTGCCAGCAGATCTGCCCTTTCGGCAAGCAATGTGGACAATAGTGCTGAAGGGAAACGATTTTTTTGAAAACGATTAATCGGGCGATTATTTGATCGATTAGTCGACTAAACGATTATTTTTCTGTGTCAATAAAAAAACGTAATGTAAAAAAAACGTAATGTAAAAAAAAATTCACGATACTGTGTCTCAGGGCTTCTTAATATTTAAGAACCTATTAATGTGTTATACCAGATTAACGGAAATAATCTCAGCTAACTGACGATACGAAACCATGTTTACCAAAACAAAACACAAGTCTCATAAGAAGCATCTAAATGACCCCTGAGCGAAAAATGCTAACGGACATTGGCACAGAACTCAAGATGAAAGTGCCCTTATTACTCATCGTAGCTGCACAGACAAGATATCGATTAAAGCTGAGACTCCACAGATTATGTAGGTATATAGTATCATCACTGAGTGATCCGGACTCGCGACAGGGGAAGCAAATACAGTCATCACAACACCTACCTTTACAGAGCTTCTAGGGAGATCGTCTCACCACCGTAGCTGTCAATCTGATCAAAAGACGTGTTCGATGGCATTACAACGAGAAAACACGCGGCTGAATCGGTTAATCCATAGGTTTTTAACGTCTATGTATAAAAAAATGATTGAATTTATCATCCATAATTCCATTTTTATGTAAAGATCGGAGAGAAAATGCTAGCTGCTCATGGTAGCCACCACAGCTAGAACTGCTTGTTGCTGTGGGTGTGCTAGTGTGCTAGTGGACAAGTTCATCTTTCTCTAAAAACAACATGAAAACACAATGACAAGCAAGTCCTAATGTCAAGCTGGCTGCTTAGGTACTAGTACAGTTCAAATACAGATGATTTCAGTTCATCGAAATGCTGCACCTTAAAGTGGACCTATCATGCTATATTCGAATAATATAGTGTAGGACCATACCTATATAAGACATATTTATACTTTTTACTTTTCAAAATACCAAACAGATCAGGCCTTTTAGCCATTCCTCATTTCGCTCAATTTAAAACTGTCTTTGCACGATGGGCTGATTCTGTGAGAACAGCACCATCTACAGGCATGGCATATGTACTACAGCGTCTCCAGCGCTTTCGAACGGCAACGTCCGTGGCTGTCTCCTCCTGATTGGTGGAGTTGGCCCAATAGCCGTAGCGCCACTTCTGTGACGTCATAGAAGTGTTCAAATCTGGATCAGTTCCCAAGAGATTTGGGTACGGAGGAAAATAGAGAGGGTTGTGTTTTCTGACACTCGGTGAGTTCCCTGGAACACCGGGGACACATACTCATGTATAAAAGACGTACAAAGGTGCATTTTGCATGATAGGTCCCCTTTAATGTTTATTTTTATTATATTTTGTATTTATTTGAGTGAATACATTATTCACAGTTTAATAATAATTGAAAAAACCCAAAACATATTTTATGTTTTTGTAGCTGACATCCTCGTGGATTCATCTCTCATCACAGACACATGCATTTCCTAACATTCGGTCTCTATGCTGTAAAATGTATTATCTCTTGGATACACACACGGCATCTATTGCAGTCTGTCCGTCCTGGAGAGGATCCTCCTCTGCTGCTCTCCCTGAGGTTTCTCCATGTTTCCCTTAAACTGTGGGTTTCTCTGGAAGTTTTTCCGTGTACGATGTGAGGGTCTAAGGACAGAGGGTCTGAGGACAGAGGGTCTAAGGACAGAGGGTCTAAGGACAGAGGGTCTGAGGACAGAGGGTCTAAGGACAGAGGGTCTAAGGACAGAGGGTCTGAGGACAGAGGGTCTAAGGACAGAGGGTGTCGTTTTTCTCATACTGATATTCTGAACAATCTGTGCTGTTGTATTTGCTGTAAAGTGTCTCTACTGTAGGCTATTTTTATTATATGTAGCACTTTGGCTCCACCAAAGATCGTTTATAAATGTGCTATATAAATAAAACTTGATTTGATAATTTTTTCTGCTGTACCGAAAACGTACCGAACCGTGACCTAAAAACCGAGGTACGTACCGAACCGAAATGTTTGTGAACCCCTAACGTGAACACAATGTGCAGCATTGTAAATAAACAGAAAGGAAACTGCCTTCTTCAAATTCAATTTATATTAGTGATGACAACACTGCTGATCTCTGACAAAACATCTCAGTCTGATTCCTCTGATCTAATTAAAGTTATACCAGATGATGTTCAGAGAAAAAAGGCCAAAATCAACAAAACGATTTGATTGAAACTGTCAAGATACAAAAGCTCAGTTTGAAAAGAGACAGAAACAAAAATGATGTAGTTTCATCTATATGAAAGAATAAATGCAGTTTAAAGAGTCCTCTCCTGCTGATGTTCAGGTGCATATCAGTATGTAGTGTCTCTACTTTAAAGAGTCCTCTCCTGATGATGTTCAGGTGTATATCAGTATGTAGTGTCTCTACTTTAAAGAGTCCTCTCCTGCTGATGTTCAGGTGTATATCAGTATGTAGTGTCTCTACTTTAAAGAGTCCTCTCCTGCTGATGTTCAGGTGTATATCAGTATGTAGTGTCTCTACTTTAAAGAGTCCTCTCCTGCTGATGTTCAGGTGTAGATCAGTATGTAGTGTCTCTACTTTAAAGAGTCCTCTCCTGCTGATATTCAGGTGTATATCAGTATGTAGTGTCTCTACTTTAAAGAGTCCTCTCCTGCTGATGTTCAGGTGTAGATCAGTATGTAGTGTCTCTACTTTAAAGAGTCCTCTCCTGCTGATGTTCAGGTGTATATCAGTATGTAGTGTCTCTACTTTAAAGAGTCCTCTCCTACTGATGTTCAGGTGCATATCAGTGTGTAGTGTCTCTACTTTAAAGAGTCCTCTCCTGCTGATGTTCAGGTGTATATCAGTATGTAGTGTCTCTACTTTAAAGAGTCCTCTCCTGCTGATGTTCAGGTGTATATCAGTATGTAGTGTCTCTACTTTAAAGAGTCCTCTCCTGCTGATGTTCAGGTGTAGATCAGTATGTAGTGTCTCTACTTTAAAGAGTCCTCTCCTGCTGATGTTCAGGTGTAGATCAGTATGTAGTGTCTCTACTTTAAAGAGTCCTCTCCTGCTGATATTCAGGTGTATATCAGTATGTAGTGTCTCTACTTTAAAGAGTCCTCTCCTACTGATGTTCAGGTGTATTTCAGTATGTAGTGTCTCTACTTTAAAGAGTCCTCTCCTGCTGATGTTCAGGTGTATATCAGTATGTAGTGTCTCTACTTTAAAGAGTCCTCTCCTGATGATGTTCAGGTGTATATCAGTATATAGGGTCTCTACTTTAAAGAGTCCTCTCCTGCTGATGTCCAGGTGTATATCAGTATGTAGTGTCTCTACTTTAAAGAGTCCTCTCCTGCTGATGTCCAGGTGTATATCAGTATGTAGTGTCTCTACTTTAAAGAGTCCTCTCCTGCTGATGTGCAGGTGTATATCAGTATGTAGTGTCTCTACTTTAAAGAGGCCTCTCCTGATGATGTTCAGGTGTATATCAGTATGTAGTGTCTCTACTTTAAAGAGGCCTCTCCTGATGATGTGCAGGTGCATATCAGTATGTAGTGTCTCTACTTTAAAGAGTCCTCTCCTGCTGATGTTCAGGTGTATATCAGTATGTAGTGTCTCTACTTTAAAGAGTCCTCTCCTGATGATGTTCAGGTGTATATCAGTATGTAGTGTCTCTACTTTAAAGAGTCCTCTCCTGCTGATGTTCAGGTAGTATGTCGTGTCTCTACTTTAAAGAGTCCTCTGCTGCTGATGTTCAGGTGTATATCAGTATGCAGTGTCTCTACTTTAAAGAGTCCTCTCCTGCTGATGTGCAGGTGTATATCAGTATGTAGTGTCTCTACTTTAAAGAGTCCTCTCCTGCTGATGTGCAGGTGTATATCAGTATGTAGTGTCTCTACTTTAAAGAGGCCTTTCCTGCTGATGTTCAGGTGTATATCAGTATGTAGTGTCTCTACTTTAAAGAGTCCTCTCCTGCTGATGTTCAGGTGTATATTAGTATGTAGTGTCTCTACTTTAAAGAGTCCTCTCCTGCTGATGTTCAGGTGTAGATCAGTATGTAGTGTCTCTACTTTAAAGAGTCCTCTCCTGCTGATGTTCAGGTGTATATCAGTATGTAGTGTCTCTACTTTAAAGAGTCCTCTCCTGATGATGTTCAGGTGTATATCAGTATGTAGGGTCTCTACTTTAAAGAGTCCTCTCCTGCTGATGTCCAGGTGTATATCAGTATGTAGTGTCTCTACTTTAAAGAGTCCTCTCCTGCTGATGTCCAGGTGTATATCAGTATGTAGTGTCTCTACTTTAAAGAGTCCTCTCCTGCTGATGTGCAGGTGTATATCAGTATGTAGTGTCTCTACTTTAAAGAGGCCTTTCCTGCTGATGTTCAGGTGTATATCAGTATGTAGTGTCTCTACTTTAAAGAGTCCTCTCCTGATGATGTTCAGGTGTATATCAGTATGTAGTGTCTCTACTTTAAAGAGTCCTCTCCTGCTGATGTTCAGGTAGTATGTAGTGTCTCTACTTTAAAGAGTCCTCTGCTGCTGATGTTCAGGTGTATATCAGTATGCAGTGTCTCTACTTTAAAGAGTCCTCTCCTGATGATGTTCAGGTGTATATCAGTATGTAGTGTCTCTACTTTAAAGAGTCCTCTCCTGCTGATGTGCAGGTGTATATCAGTATGTAGTGTCTCTACTTTAAAGAGGCCTTTCCTGCTGATGTTCAGGTGTATATCAGTATGTAGTGTCTCTACTTTAAAGAGTCCTCTCCTGCTGATGTTCAGGTGTATATCAGTATGTAGTGTCTCTACTTTAAAGAGTCCTCTCCTGCTGATGTTCAGGTGTATATCAGTATGTAGTGTCTCTACTTTAAAGAGTCCTCTCCTGCTGATGTTCAGGTAGTATGTAGTGTCTCTACTAGGACATGTGTACATGTTTTGTGGTGATTGGTCAACAGCTGAGAGATGTCCCGCCCCATAGCCTATCACGTACTATGTGTTGGAGCGATAGCCAATAGGAGTGTTATCTTTTTATATAATTTTAAGTGAGTATGTTGGGGTTATGGACATTTAAAGACAAATTTGACTTTGAGAAAATGGGATGGACATTATTATTAAATGAGACTGAACTTAATGAACTGCATGACTGGAGATACACACACACACACACACACACACACACACACACACACACATACACACACACACACACACACACACACACATACACACACACACACACACACCCACATACACACACACACACACACACACACCCACACACCCACACACACATACACACACACACACACACTTTGCAATGACGTCTCAAAGGACCTCGACTGCATTAGTCAGTGTGTGTGTGTGTGTGTGTGTGTGTGTGTGTGTGTGTGTGTGTGTGTAATGTACTGTGTCTTTATACAGCACTGCATGTTTTGCTGTGTCTGTAGTTAGTGTGTATGTGCTTGTGTCTATTAATGTGTATGTCACAAGATAAGTGTGTATCCTTGCAAGGTGTGCCAATGTTGTATACTGTGTGTGTGTGTGTGTGTGTGTGTGTGTGTGTGTGTGTCAGCTGCTGCTGGCACAGAGGAAGCAGTTTGAATTAAATAATTCACAAGCTGCTATTACACAACAATTATACAGTGCCATCAAAGCTTCTCTCTCTCTCTCTCTCTCTCTCTCTCTCTCTTTCTTTCTCTCACACACACACACACACACACACACACACACATCTATGATTGAAGTCAACAAAGGCAAGATAAAGACACGTGAACATGTTTAGTTAATGATCCGTTCTGCCCTCACGACGTGTCGGAGGAGATTCATGGATTCTGCTCGTTTCAGAAACAACAAAGACACAAAGTTCAGTGAACGCCTCGCGAACGAAAGCCTGAGAAACACAATGATCCAGCGAGGACAAGACCACGAAGTCCTGGATGATTCACACTTTACTCAACAAGTCAAGTGGACAGGAGTCCGGATCAGAACCAGGACAGATCAACGAGCAGGCGCTCAGGTTCATACCTTTCAACCAGCCACTCCCATCCGACGAGCTGGACCATAAAGACATTTCTACTTTCTGCCTGACGATCAAGACGTCTCATCAGATTTGAAATAAGGGAGCGACTCTTTTGCGTTTCCTTTGCATGTTTGTGTTTCAAAGTGTGAGACTCTTATTCATGTGGTTACCGTTGCATTTGAGTGCTTCTCCCTCGTCCTTTTGTCTCCACTCACTCTCTCTTTTGAGACGACTCATCTCTACAGTTACGCAACATGAACACATCAGCAACAAAATACATGTTTCTCTCTCGTGTAAACCAGTACTGTTGCCCCTGGAAACCACATGAAGACACTGTGTTCAAGTCTTTGTTCAGAGCAGCTAAAGGTGAAGCTTTACTCCTGATGAGGCCTTTTAAATATTCCACATCAGGAGACATCTGAATAACAATGTTATTGTTTCTCCTTTTGTGTTATGTTTTTCTTCCTATCACTAGGTGGGTTATCTAGGGAGGTAGACAGCAATAAAACTGCGTGAAATGTAAGAAAAACAACAGCAATAAAGGATTGAATATTTAAATGCACCGCTACCAAACTGCGCCTACATTTCCCACAATGCAACTGGATCAAGGATAACTCAGTGAGGGAAATCTGACCGCTAACCACGGCTGATATATTTAATAAAATGTATATTTAATCGTCCAAATGGTTTATAATGTAATAATATAATTTAAATGTTCAGTGTATTTAATTTTCTGATTAGAAGCAGTTCCACAAACTCACTTTCTATCTTTTGTACTTATTGTAAATATTTGTATGTACCTGGAAAATAATGATTCTATTACGCCATCCCTGTGAACTGAGCCGGAGATTATTTCCTAGTTGAGGAAAATGTCAAGCAACATTTAAACAGACTGTAGTAATGCTGACTCGACGAAGGTTAAAGGTTCAACTCCCTCCGGGGCAATCTGCGCTTCAAACGTATGCCTTCACGTTGCGGAGAGGCACTTTGGATAAAAGCATCCGCCCGACAACACACCGTCAGGTGAAGCTCCTCCGTCTGGAAAATGTCAAACTTCACAGAAACCAAAAATAACCGCTCTGTTTTTAACTTGATGACAACGACAGACCCTGAAGGCAGCTTCGCCCCGGTCCAATGGGATGTCTCCATGTGATTTCGGATTATTGCAGAAAGAAATCTCTCTGTCAAACAAACGTTTATGATACTCCACATATTAACACCACGTTATGATTTCTGAAGTCAAAAGCTAATGTTGGGCTATAAAGGAACTACAGCACGGTCACATGACTTCACGTCACCACCGCTAAGCTAAAGGTGGCTAACGTTGGGCTATAAAGGAACTACAGC
>CM070495.1:45495939-45663439 GCA_036324585.1 Champsocephalus esox
AGTCCTCTCCTGCTGATGTTCAGGTGTATATCAGGATGTCTCTGTTTTAAAGAGTCCTCTCCTGCTGATGTTCAGGTGTATATCAGTATGTAGTGTCTCTACTTTAAAGAGTCCTCTCCTGCTGATGTTCAGGTGTATATCAGTATGCAGTGTCTCTACTTTAAAGAGTCCTCTCCTGCTGATGCTCAGGTGTATATCAGTATGTAGTGTCTCTACTTTAAAGAGTCCTCTCCTGCTGATGTTCAGGTGTATATCAGTATGTAGTGTCTCTACTTTAAAGAGTCCTCTCCTGCTGATGCTCAGGTGTATATCAGTATGTAGTGTCTCTACTTTAAAGAGTCCTCTCCTGCTGATGTTCAGGTGTGTATCAGTATGTAGTGTCTCTACTTTAAAGAGTCCTCTCCTGCTGATGTTCAGGTGTATATCAGGATGTAGTGTCTCTACTTTAAAGAGTCCTCTCTGCTGATGTTCAGGTGTATATCAGTATGTAGTGTCTCTACTTTAAAGACTCCTCTCCTGCTGATGTTCAGGTGTATATCAGAGTGTAGTGTCTCTACTTTAAAGAGTCCTCTCCTGCTGATGTTCAGCTGTATATCAGTATGTAGTGTCTCTACTTTAAAGAGTCCTCTCCTGCTGATGTTCAGGTGTATATCAGGATGTCTCTGTTTTAAAGAGTCCTCTCCTGCTGATGTTCAGGTGTATATCAGTATGTAGTGTCTCTACTTCAAAGAGTCCTCTCCTGCTGATGTTCAGGTGTATATCAGTATGTAGTGTCTCTACTTTAAAGAGTCCTCTCCTGCTGATGTTCAGGTGTATATCAGTATGTAGTGTCTCTACTTTAAAGAGTCCTCTCCTGCTGATGTTCAGGTGTGTATCAGTATGTAGTGTCTCTACTTTAAAGAGTCCTCTCCTGCTGATGTTCAGGTGTATATCAGTATGTAGTGTCTCTACTTTAAAGAGTCCTCTCCTGCTGATGTTCAGGTGTATATCAGTATGTAGTGTCTCTACTTTAAAGAGTGCTCTCCTGCTGATGTTCAGGTGTATATCAGTATGTAGTGTCTCTACTTTAAAGAGTCCTCTCCTGCTGATGTGCAGGTGTATATCAGTATGTAGTGTCTCTACTTTAAAGAGTCCTCTCCTGCTGATGTTCAGGTGTATGTCAGTATGTAGTGTCTCTACTTTAAAGAGTCCTCTCCTGTTGATGTTCAGGTGTATATCAGTATGTAGTGTCTCTACTTTAAAGAGTCCTCTCCTGATGATGTTCAGGTGTATATCAGTATGTAGTGTCTCTACTTTAAAGAGTCCTCTCCTGCTGATGTTCAGGTGTATATCAGTATGTAGTGTCTCTACTTTAAAGAGTCCTCTCCTGCTGATGTTCAGGTGTATATCAGTATGTAGTGTCTCTACTTTAAAGAGTCCTCTCCTGCTGATGTGCAGGTGTATATCAGTATGTAGTGTCTCTACTTTAAAGAGTCCTCTCCTGCTGATGTTCAGGTGTATATCAGTATGTAGTGTCTCTACTTTAAAGAGTGCTCTCCTGCTGATGTTCAGGTGTATATCAGTATGTAGTGTCTCTACTTTAAAGAGTCCTCTCCTGCTGATGTTCAGGTGTATATCAGGATGTCTCTGTTTTAAAGAGTCCTCTCCTGCTGATGTTCAGGTGTATATCAGTATGTAGTGTCTCTACTTTAAAGAGTCCTCTCCTGCTGATGTTCAGGTGTATATCAGTATGTAGTGTCTCTACTTTAAAGAGTCCTCTCCTGCTGATGTTCAGGTGTATATCAGAGTGTAGTGTCTCTACTTTAAAGAGTCCTCTCCTGCTGATGTTCAGCTGTATATCAGTATGTAGTGTCTCTACTTTAAAGAGTCCTCTCCTGCTGATGTTCAGGTGTATATCAGTATGTAGTGTATCTACTTTAAAGAGTCCTCTCCTGCTGATGTTCAGGTGTATATCAGTATGTAGTGTCTCTACTTTAAAGAGTCCTCTCCTGCTGATGTTCAGGTGTATATCAGTGTGTAGTATCTCTACTTTAAAGAGTCAAAGGGCAGTTCCTCTCTGACGCTTCTCTGTTCTCACCTTGAACCTGACATCTGTGCCAAATGAGCGAGTATAAGAACACCTCTGATATGGTCACCGTGGCCACACCGTGCGCACAAAGAAGGCTCGTGCTGCATTCTGATTGGTCGGCTGTGACTCCACTGGAGAAGCTTTGTTGAAAACACATCACATGACTTTGTTTGGAAGAGACGGACAAAGGAACTACTTTAAAAAGGTGTAATATGGGTTCTGAGGCATTTCTCGATCCCGCCTTGCACCTCGATGGCATGAGGAAGACGGGACGCAGCTGATGGTAACCTGTAAATAAACACGTGCTGAGAAGATTGAAATAATGACGCCATGTTTCTAGTTTTCTGCTTTTGTGCAGATTACTGTGTCGTGTCAGGTTTCGTATGTCGGGTTTTGGGTGTTGTCCTCCTGGTGTATTGTCTGGTCCTTCTTGCTGTCCTTAGTTTCCCTGGTGTGTCTCGTTGTCTGATTGTGTTGCCCTGTGGCCTCGTGTTTCTCCTCCGCTGCCCGGCTGCTTCTCGTCTCGTGATCACCCCTCCCTGTATTTAGTCTCGTCTCTTCCGCGTTGGTTCGTCGTTTGTTTGTGACTGAGTTCACCGTGAGCGTTCTGTTCTGTCCGAGTTATTTTTATGTATCCTTGAAATTAAGGCTTTTTTCAGCGTTATCTGCAGTGATGGTAAAATGAAGCTTTGAATGAAGCGTCGAACCACTTGGACAATTGTGTCGGAAATAGGTTAATTTCTCGAAGCTTCAGTTACGGCCCGTCTACACTACAGCGTCGAAAGCTCCAATCTGCTCCAATCTGCCCATTCACTTTCAACGGGGTGACGTCACGTAGCCAAACTTTTTCGCCGAACTGAATTGTGGGTAGCAGAGCGGTCCGTCTCAGCCGTCTCCGGCGACAGAAGTTGAACGATGTTCAACTTCTGTCGCCTGAGACGCCGGAGTAGCCAGCGCCAGCCAATCAAATCCCGTTTCTGAAAATCTGACAGCTGAAGCCGTAGCCGATCAAACCGCGTCTAAGCTGGGAGAGATATCCCGCCGTTCATTTCTATATTTCAAAAAAAGTCGGAGGAGAAACTAACTATCGCCGTAGCAACTCACCCGGTTGTGTATGACCAGACCCTCTTCACCTACCGGGACACAAACCGGAGGAACCAGCATGGAGGGAGGTGGCAGAGACAGGGGGGGAAACTGGTAGGTTTTCGCCTGTTTGGGGAGTTTATATATATATATATATTGCTCCCATAAAATCCCCGGGGTTTTGCTTTGTATGTCGGGGGCGGGAGATTCACGTGATTGGTTGTTGGTCGTGTTGCTTGAATAAAATCCCCAAGCTCCAGACACGCCCAGCTCCAAAGCTCTCTTTGGAGCTGTAGTGTGGACGCTCCGTTACAGCGACCTCTCCTGGCGAAGTGCAAGGCTGCAGTGGGTTTAACGCATCTTTGCCTTGAAACATATTCGATGCACTCACACACACTAAGACTGCATATCATGTTAAAGATTGATAATTGTGTGTATTGGGTTATTGAGAAGAGACTAGAGAGTGCTGCACATGTTTTTGGGAGGAGACGGCCTTTTATCAGTTATTAAAGTTGAAAAGCAAAGATTAAAATACATCCATTCCGGGCTTTGAACCAGCTGCGCGGAGGACACGCCGCATTCGGGCCGCCGGCTCGAACCCACTGGGCTATCTATTCCTTGAAATATTTAACTGTTTTATATGACTGATAAGTGTTTCCCAGAACGACCTCTCTTTCTTCCTGGCTTGCTCTTTAATGATATCAAATGCAATACCAACAACAACCCAACAGCAACAACGCAAACTACCACAACAACCCACACATTGCGCACTGTTTAGAGCGGTCACAAAGTGTTGAAGCGCTCAAATGACTGTCACCTGTCAGCATGGAGACGAGGCGGTGCATTGAATCGCGTGAATGGACCGCGAACCAGTCGGGTGATTCATTCAGGAAATGAAGCAGTTGCTGCTTCGGGCGTCACATGTCACGTGACTTGAAGCCCTGCTCCCATGGAACAGGAAGTGCAGGGCTGAAGCTCGGTTCCAAGCTTCAGTGTCAAACTGCCTGCTTGCTTCACTCACCGTAACAAATGTTGATTTGGTCATACAATGATCACAGCAGAGTTCCCGTTAGCCGGTAATTACCGGACTACGACCGGTCAAATACGCTGAAGACCGGCAAATCTAAATCTCTCCGGTCAAAGTGTCCGGTCAAAATAATTTCCACTTTGCGCAATACCACAGCAGTTGCGCAACTTGCGCCGCTTATGTGACAGACAAGAATAGTCAACTCTAAAGTCTAACACGTGGAGAAAGAGATGTCCTGGATGGGTTGATTGTGCGTTGATCTGTTGGTAATGCCTCGGGGTTCCGGTGGGCATGTAAACAAATGCATAATGCTGCGCTATACTTTGTGGCCTCACCTGGTTGCATAGCGACACTTATTGTGGAGTTGTCTTTTAATAAGCAGGTAGTCTATCATTAGCTAGAACTAGCTGCATCTGATCGATATGGACGTAAACGAGAGTCTGATCTGACGGGAGAGAGAGATCAGCTGCTGCGGTGAGCGGAGCAACACACAGGTTAGAATCTCACACGTAGCTATTTGAACGACCTCTCAAGCTACCGTCACTAGCTGTAGATACGTTTAGTGTCACTGTCGGGTCACTCATCACTGACCCGCGAGCTGCTGAGACTGGCGGGCTGGCAGGAGGGGGAGAGCGCTCCGTTCATTATTCCCGTGTTGAAAGTTACTGAACGCTTTGAATAATGTAGTTCATCTATAATTAGTTTGTTAATATCGAATCATCAATTTGTTTTAAAGCTCAATAAACAACAAAGAAGACCTTTGACCGGCGCTTTGCTCATTTTGTCCGGAAGATTGAGACTTTAACGGACACGTTGACGGGAACCCGGGATCACAGCACGCATGTTCAGATCCAACGGCTCGGTGATGAATGTGAACACGCATTCATCAAAGTGACTTCCTTTGTGCTGAGGAGCCAGAGGTAGTTCAGGACAGAAGCACTCAGAGCATCCTTCCTCCTCCTCGATGAAGACGAACACCAACAGATGCTTCCTGACTGTTCTTGTTTCTTTAAGACATGATGCATCAGTTCAGGACTTCTGGCAGCGCGTTCCTCTTCGGGGAGCATTGAGTAATAAAACAGAAGCCGTGTGTGACGTGCATCGAGAGGCATTATGCTTTGGAGAAGCGCCTCGTCCTTGGTGCGGCAGCGTGACGTCCCTCGGCTGCAGGCTGCCTCCTTTGTCTGGATCCACAACACCAAACAACCCAAGACTTTCATGTTTCCCTTTCCCCACACATGACCCACATCTCCCGAACAAGGTGTGATGCCTGTTCAGCACACGGAGCATCGCTCGTCTGACGTCAACCTGCCGGAGCAGATCGGACATTCGAACAAAGAACTGCTGCTTTAAAAGCATCCCTTCATCATCATCGCTCCTCTTCGTCTCCCTGCCATCTCCATCAATTATGGAGTGAGGCTATATTTGGACTGGGCGAAGGCACAGCGGGGGGGAAGCTTTGTTCAGCACTCTCTCCAGGTTCACTTTGGAGCTCCACGCAGGCTGTTTACTGACAGTCCTCCGCTTCCTCCTCACTCGCTGCTCTGGGTTTTTAAGCGTGCAGCCACACACCGTGCATTAAGCCAGGCATCCTCCAAAGCATCCTCCAAACACACAGGAACAATTAAAGCCCACGAGCAATCAAGCCCCCGTTGTTTGCAAAGAGCAGATATGAGAAACAAGGATTTAATGCTCATTAAAACACTGACGCTGTTAGCAGATTGGTAACGCATAAAGATTCTTTGTTTCAATTCATTTAGTCTGATGCCAGTAACAATGAGCTTCACCCCCCCCCCATAATAGTTTAGATAGAGAGAGAGATGGATAGATGGATAGATGGATAGATGGATAGATGGATGGATAGATAGAGAGAGAGAGATGGATGGATAGATAGAGAGAGAGATGGATAGATAGATAGATAGATAGATGGATATATAGATAGATAGATAGATGGATAGATGGATGGATAGATAGAGAGAGAGAGATGGATAGATAGATGGATAGATGGATAGAGAGAGAGATATAGATGGATAGATGGATAGATAGAGAGAGAGATAGATAGATGGATGGATGGAGAGATGGATGGATAGATGGATAGATAGATGGATGGATAGAGAGAGAGATAGATAGATGGATGGATGGAGAGATGGATGGATAGATAGATGGATAGATGGATGGATAGATAGATGGATGGATGGATGGATAGATAGATAGATAGATAGATAGATGGATAGATGGATGGATAGATGGATGGATGGATGGATAGATAGATAGATGGATGGATAGACAGATGGATAGATGGATAGATGGATATATAGATAGATAGATAGATAGATAGATGGATAGATGGATGGATAGATAGAGAGAGAGAGATGGATAGATAGACAGATGGATAGATGGATAGATGGATGGATAGATAGAGAGAGAGAGATGGATGGATAGATAGAGAGAGAGAGATGGATAGATAGACAGATGGAAAGATAGATAGATAGATGGATATATAGATAGATAGATAGATAGATGGATAGATGGATGGATAGATAGAGAGAGAGAGATGGATAGATAGATGGATAGATGGATAGAGAGAGAGATATAGATGGATAGATGGATAGATAGAGAGAGAGATAGATAGATGGATGGATGGAGAGAGAGATAGATAGATGGATGGATGGAGAGATAGATGGATAGATGGATGGATGGATAGATAGATGGATGGATGGATGGATAGATAGATAGATAGATAGATAGATGGATAGATGCTTAGATGGATGGATAGATGGATGGATAGAGAGAGAGAGATAGATAGATGGATGGATGGAGAGATGGATAGATGGATGGATAGATGGATAGATAGATAGATAGATGGATAGATGGATGGATAGATGGATGGGTGGATGGATAGATGGATGGGTAGATGGATAGATGGATGGATAGATGGATAGATAGATAGATGGCTAGATATATGGATGGATAGATAGATAGATAGAGAGAGAGAGATAGAGAGAGAGATAGAGAGAGAGAGAGAGGTAGATAGAGAGAGATAGATGGATATATAGATAGATGAGTTGAACCTACTATCTTTTTATTTTAACTTAATATTATTGCTTTCAACTAACAATTATGTATACTCTGTTGACGTAATATATTCAATTAAAGCCAACGTTGCTGTTTTTCCAGCGTAATTTAATAGCATTTGAAAGTATAACAAAACAGACACACCAATGATGGTATTTTATGTTTTTCTTTGAGCGCTACGTCTAAACTAAAAATCTTTAAATGCTGATCACTCTGTTGTCTCTTTTGTCCCGCATTAAATGTGTCCCTCTCTGCACAATATCTGAACAGCTTTCATAACAATACTGCACACATTTTATTTTTATTAGAATGAATATTTGGTCGTATAATACTGTATGTAGTTTTTTGGTGTATCTATATTTCATGTCTTTTCATTGTCTCTTTATCTTAATGTTATAATAGCATTTATTATTTATCTATGAATGTAGGGGGATTACTTGTGTCGTTGTTGTTGATTTGTTTTTGGTTCTTCCACTTTGAAAATGTTGACTTTAATGAAATATATTACATAATATGTCACATGACTGTATTAGATCAGCTAGAAGCAAAATATACCTTTTTGGGGTGTTGTTTTTCTTACAATTTATCTTCTTTTTCTGTGTTTATGTATGCACCAAATACACCAAGGCACATGTGTGTAAACCTACTCGGCATTAGACCTGATTCTGATTCATTAACCACCCCCCGTAAACAACCAGTATATCACCGCCACTGGCACAACCCATCAAAACATGGTGGGTTCATTCCTGTACACCCTCAAGCTATAAGGTGCATATTAAGGACATTTTAAGAAAACACACACACACACACACACACACAAAAACAGACCCACAAATGATGTTGTGTTAGGTATGTTTGTGTGCACTCAACACATTGTTTTAAACACACCCACCTCCACGATGAGCGTCTTCTCCTCCCCGCACACGGTGACGACCCAGAACAGGATGGGGAAATAGCATGTTTTCCAGCACAATCCCGCGAGCCCCGCTTTCCTCCTCCTCTGCCTTGCGCCTCCGCCCCCCCCACCGCCCCCTGTCGCCATGTCTGGTTCCCCGAAATCCCCCCCTCCAGCTCGGCTGTGAGATGTCCAGAATCCCGGTCCTCTGCTTCACTGGAGGAACCGCTCCATCCCGACCGTGCCTCTCCGAGTCTGTGTGAGAGAGTGTGTTAAAGTGTGTGTGTGTGTGTGTGTGTGTGTGTCTCTTTCTCTCTCCCTCTGTTTTCCTGTGCAGAAGCGCTATTGGTTTCCCTCAGTGCGCATGCGCAGTGAGGGGAGAAGAGGAACAGCTGGGGAAGCCTGGCTACAAGGAAGCGAGGCTGCAGGTTGGTCCTTCGGAGAGGATTATTATGTTGTTGCAGCGCTGCAGACCCCTCTGTCTCTCATAGGGTGCATGTGTTACAGCAAAGAGCCAAAGACCGTATTTAATCGTGTCTGACACATGCTTCATACCTTGCTTTATATCTTGTTATTGTTCATTTGTAAATTCAACATATATATTTTCTACTTTCTTGTTTATTTCTAGTCTTTTAATTTGTATTGCACAATGCCATGTCCCAACTTGCGATCAATAAAGTACGTCTTATCTCTCTTAATGTACATTTCATATTCTGTTCTTATATCATATTCTATTTACATGTATATAGACTTCTTGCACCATTTTGTATGTTTGTATTTTATTATATATGTTGCATTGTTGGAGGAGCTCAGGTCAGAAGAATTGCATTGCCATTTCTCCACTGTAGCCTGTGTTCATATGACAATAAAACCTTGGAAATGAAAACATGTGCATTGTAAAGCTTGATTCTAAGTAGGACGCATGCATAACAAAAATGACAGACACAGTATTAAAGGTGGAAGTATATATTCCAGCACCCCATAGTTTCTTTTATTTGCATATGGACTGGTTAATGTGCCATTTCACTTGTGTTTTACGACCGTCTGCCTGTATTGTTCTGTGTTCATTTGTTGTAACTTTGTTCATGCTGCCCTCTTGGTCAGGTACGTCGCTCTCTACGTTGTTAAATACAAGTTTACAAGATGTGTATTCTGTAATGTATGTAATTGTTAATGCATGCTTCTTAGGCCCCGTCCACACGGAGACGATATCAGTTGAATCCGCTAACGTTCTCTATCTATAGACCAGGGGTGCCCAACCTTTTTTGAACCGAGAGCTACTTTTAAAGTTGCCAGTCTGCCGAGATCTACCAGTCCAAAGAGAGAGGCGTAGCCATTACTGACAGCCTACTGCCAGGTAAATACACACTACTACTTGTATAAAACTGACCTTTGTACGTTAATACTTCATAAAATACTGCAGATCCTTTATCTTACCTCTTTCTAATCTACCATACAAGTATTTAACTGAAGTTACACAACAGTGTTGTTGATACAGAGTTGGAGTTTATTCACACGTCACTACAGTGGGTAATGTGTTCAAGAAGCATTGAACAGAGCTGCCACATGTGTGACACAGGGACAAAGAGAAGACTCTGAACCCTTTCTTTGCCATTATATACAAATAGTGTTGCTACAAAAGTATAAATGAGGCTTACTAATAAGACAACTCAGATCTGAAGCTACGCAGGAATCTGCTGCCAACGTGCAATAAGAGACAACATTAATAGAATCAAACCCTTTTTTGTTGCATTTTAGTCGAGTATAAAAATAAATGCCTTTAATAGGATGCAAGCAACACTAGTTTCTGAACCTGAACTGATGATAGACTATAATCAATTTAAGTTTGCATTCTTATACCATTTTGTACAATAATTATAATGAATAAGTTCAAACAAACTCAAACTCACAGCTGATTAATAACGGTATCTAACTTGAGTTTTTATTATATCAAAAACCTGTTGAAATGCTTCTGTTATTTTACTGTCCCCAAAAAGCACGTCGCAGCCTCCAGGAAACGCTTCTTTCACAACTTCGCCGTCTTTGAAAGACTTCATGTGTTTCTCAAGAGCGTGACTGACACGATGAGATGCTCTGGTAGCAGCCTTGCTCTTGTTGTTGGGCCTGGTGGAAATGGACTGCTGTGCATTTAGCTGTCTTTCTCAGGCCCCTCCCCTTTAGCTGTCCTCTCAGGCCCCTTTGCTCCTCTCAGGCCCCTCCCCTTTAGCTGTCCTCTCAGGCCCCTCCCCTTTTGGAGCGTAGGGCAGAATTAGGAGGG
This sequence comes from Champsocephalus esox, assembly GCA_036324585.1. NCBI lineage: Eukaryota > Metazoa > Chordata > Actinopteri > Perciformes > Channichthyidae > Champsocephalus > Champsocephalus esox. Next base: position 45,506,366 of record CM070495.1, read on the forward strand.
AATTCCGTCTCGTAGCGTTTGTGCACTGTTTTGAAATGCCGCTCCTAAATTACCCTTCTTCGATAAAGCCACGCTCGCATTGCAGATGAGACAGATGGACTTTGAATTGTAATAGACAAACAAATAATCATCCTCCCACTCGGAGTGCAAATTATATATGGTTTGCTTCTGCCATAATTGCGGTCTTGTGTGTGTGTGGACTGTCACTCCTGTTGACACCGACAACGTTAGCGAACTAGTGCACTGCCCACTGCCCACCAGCCACGCCCCCAAACATGGGGTCACGCCGGCCAATCACAAAGCTTTGCATTATTCTGGCACAGGAAGATTATGTTATAGGACATTAACGATAAAACGGAATATTGTTGTTCTATTTTTAGACACATCTCGCGATCGACTGGGAATCTCCCCTGGATCGACTGGTTGGGCCTGGTATAGACGGGTCGTCCACACGAGGCCGAAACGGAGCCGCAGCTTCGGAGCCCGAATCCGATACACTTTGATAACGGCTCCCAAAGTGGGTAGGTCTGAGGACGAACCGCTTGCGGCTCCGTGTGTACGCCCTATGCGATATTTTCCTGAATCGATGACACCATAACCCCTCCCCACCTCTCCTGCTCACCCCCGCATCATTGCTGATGCGTTTCGCCAACAACAATGGCGGATCCATACTTGCCAACCTTGAGACCCCAGAAACCGGGAGCATTTCAAAACCACCGCGTGGGGGGGTAGGTGCTAGTGGATCATCGCCGGAGCTGTATTAGATTAACATGCATATTGTAGTGGTAAGTGCACTGCCTTGCAGCCTGTAGCTCCTTGATGGAGCGTGTGAGTGGGCTGGACCTGGATTTTACAGGAAAGGCGTGAGCAGAGGGTCGTGTTATCGATTCTCGTTCAGTTTTCTGTGACAATCTCCCTCACCCTCTCAGACTTTCAGTTGCGTGCGCTGCTAAAGAGATGCGCTACCATGGAAACCAAACAATGGTGTAGCTGTATTAAAGTCAGAGTGGAAACAGTCCTGAGTAAATGTAAATCTGATTTTGTCAGAAATGCGGGAGAAATATGACCCCGGGAGGAAACCGGGAGAGGGCAATGAAATCGGGAGTCTCCCGCGAAAATCGGGAGGGTTGGCAAGTATGGGCGGATCACAGGGTTGCGTTCGTGCTCCAGACGCTACTGACCATGATACAGATTTCAGTGCTTCTACCTTGTTTGTTTGTTTATGCCTTATGCCCATACTAGGGGTCTTATTCGCTGCTTTTGGTGTATTTTGTGGCGGAAGTACAGCGCCACTTCTGTACTACAGCGTTTCCTGTGGACGGACACATTTCTTGAGCCGATTCCGTGTAGACGGAACACTTTTTTAAAATCGACTTCGGTTCGAAATGGGTTTCGTCTCCGTGTGGACGGGGCCTTAGTTCACATTAAGCTGTCTTTGGGTCTTTTCTGCTGTAACAACAAATGTACATTTCCCCTCTGTGGGACGACTAAGGTATTCTGATCTGAATGTAAGAGCTAGCAGAGGACCTTTATCCATTTACATTGTTACAGCAAAGCAATAAACCTTATTATTAACCAGCAACAGTTTTGAGATCGCAGCCAGGTGAAAGTCTTAACGGTGTTTATATATATTGCACAACAGGAGGGTTACAGTTCCTCACACCTCACTTTGTTTAGAAGAAGATGAACCTTTATTGATTCAGTTTTCCACACTGTGTAATAGCGACACAGTGCAAACACACACAGGTTTAAAGGTTTATTTATGCACGAGCATTTAGAATCCTTACCTTGGTCCGATAAAGTCGGTCTGAACGTGGCCTCAGAATACTTTTTAAACCTGATATAATGTGTTGTGTTAATCCCCCTCTCAAGGCCTCTTCATCATTTACCTTCATTCATTATCTCCTCTTCCTAATCCCCCCTCCTGCTGCATTCACCCCCCCCTTCCTGTCTTTTCTGGCTCGATTTAATGAAATATTTCAGTGTCAAGGTTAAAAAATAAGCCATCTCTTCCTCTACATCTCAGTGGACCGATGTGTTGTTGCACGTGTATTGCCCGTACACTTTCAAGCACACCTGAGGACAAATGCATCATGGATCAATACTCGTTCATGGTATAAGAACGTGTGGAACAGAATGGACGAGAACGACCTTGGAACGAAGTTAACAATGACAGCGAAAACCTCAGAGACTTTTCTGGAACCGCAGATTTGGTGATATGATTTGACTGAGTGCCGGTTGAGATGTTCATGCTTTAGCAGCGGCGTACATTTTGATAAAAAGTCTGTCACAGTACATGTTGTGTACTGTGATGTATCTGCACGATGCATCTGTTCCTCCTATCAGGGCCGTATTCACCATATACATTAGGGGGGACACATCCCCCCCAATATTCAGATACACTCAAAATGTCCCCCCAATGTAGACTCCATGAATACGGCCCTGCCTCCTATACGCATGTCTCTGTGTTCACACTCGTTCACATATAGAGACACATAGTTATCACATATAAAGGGTGTGTGGGTGAGATTAAAGTGACGCAGTGTTTAGTACACATGTCAACAGATGCATGAAAAAGCTGCGTGATGTTCACTCAACAACCGTTTACCCACTTTGAGGGGAAAGCAGAATGAAACAACAGATATGTTTTATTATCTGTCCGTATTCAAGTCTTCTCTCACACACGCAAGCACAACAACTGGTCTCTCTTCAGATCAGACGGTACTTACCCACAATCCTCCCTGCTCACTCTCAGACAGTGTGTGAATAAACAGCATCTGAGGAGAACAGGCCGCCAACTAACCCACGGATCATTCTGCTGCTCATATTAACACCTGCCATTATTCTTCTCTCCGTAAAGCTGTGATTCCCTGCTTTGTATTCCTCACCTCCGCCGGTCAGCTGTCAATCTCTGCAACTCTTGACTCATCATTGGCCCTCTCAGTAAAGCAGCCTGTCGCTTCTCACACTTTCTTCATTTCGGTGTCTCAATGTTGCATACTTCTGCATCTACATGTGCTATTTTGAGAACATAAATGTGTCCTAATGCGCAAAGTACGGCAAAATGCACTTTGAGTACCGGATGGTGCTCTCATTGCGATCAATCCATCTAGCCGTCTTGGCTACATAATGGGAGTTGTGTGTGTTGGGGAAAAATCTAAGTTATACACGTGGGTTTTTGCACTTTAAAGAGTCCTCTCCTGATGATATTCAGCTGTATATCAGTATGTAGTGTCTCTACTTTAAAGAGTCCTCTCCTGCTGATGTTCAGGTGTATCAGTAGTAGTGTCCTACTTTAAAGAGTCCTCCCTGCTGATGTTCAGGTGTATATCGTATGTAGTGTCTCTACTTTAAAGAGTCCTCTCCTGCTGATGTTCAGGTGTATATCAGTATGTAGTGTCTCTACTTTAAAGAGTCCTCTCCTGCTGATGTTCAGGTGTATATCGGTATGTAGTGTCTCTACTTTAAAGAGTCCTCTCCTGCTGGTGATCAGGTGTAAATCAGTATGTAGTGTCTCTACTTTAAAGAGTCCTCTCCTGCTGATGTTCAGGTGTATATCAGTATGTAGTGTCTCTACGTTAAAGAGTCCTCTCCTGCTGATGTTCAGGTGTATATCAGTATGTAGTGTCTCTACTTTAAAGAGTCCTCTCCTGCTGATGTTCAGGTGTATATCAGTATGTAGTGTCTCTACTTTAAAGAGTCCTCTCCTGCTGGTGTTCAGGTGCATATCAGTATGTAGTGTCTCTACTTTAAAGAGTCCTCTCCTGCTGATGTTCAGGTGTATATCAGTATGTAGTGTCTCTACTTTAAAGAGTCCTCTCCTGCTGGTGTTCAGGTGCAGTTCATGACATGGCAGGGTGATAAGTGAAAGTATCCGAACTGAAACACAGCACACGTCTCTGCCTTCCTGTTTAGCCGCTAACTCCTCTAAATCCCTGTCCTCTCCTACACTTCTGTCCTTCATCCCTCCATCCTTTTCTCTCTGCTCTCATTTAGAGTTCATACTCCTCCTCACTCTCAGATAGCCGGTTCTCACCTCCTCCTCCTCCCTCCTGTTCATCTAACACCTTCTCTGACCCACTTCCCAGCAGCTGACATGTTCTGTTCTGGTCCAGCAGAGCGGCATTCACTGTCAACACCCCAGAGATGAGTGTCCAATACATGTCCATACAGAACTGCACACATATATGTAAAGCTACAGCAATCTATATTTTGATGTTGTTAAATGAAAGCGTGAAAACAATGTGTCTCCGGTAGATTTCAGACTGGTGAACATAGAGCAGGGGTGTCAAACTCGAGGCCCGGGGGCCACATCCGGCCCGCGACTTCATTTTATGTGGCCCCATAAGAGCTTGCAAAGAATATAATATGTTTATTATAAGGTTACATGCTACTTTACAGAAGCACATTGCCCATAAACTACATGTCCCACAATGCATCTCAAATTTGATCATGTCATATAAAACATTATTTTATATTAAATATTTGTATATGTATTTTTATATAGTCTTAAAGTTACAACCGGCCCTTTGAGTGCAGCCATAATGCTGATGTGGCCCGCGATGAGATTGAGTTTGACGCCCCTGACATAGAGGATCATTGAGCAGATCAAAACAGATATTTATCTACAAAAAGCCGAGCCTGATTCATCGGACGGAAACCAAAACAAAGTCACTAACTCTGTTGGATGTGGAAATTAGTTCACTAACAAGTTTAACAAATCAACTTTAAAGGTGGGGTCGGTCATTTTGGAGAAAGCAGCTCGAGTGGCTAGAATTTTGAAAATACACAGCCGGAGAAGATCTGCCACTTCCTCACAGAGCCCCTCCCCCAACACACAGGAACGCGCACATGACCAATGAGGGCACGAGATCAGTGTGTGCCCCGATGGAAGGCTGACAGGCAGGCAGGCCGTCCAGGTACTTTAGCCGGCTCAGATGATTGGTCGAGCTTTTTACAGCGCCACGGCTTCCACTGATGACATTTTAATGTATTTTTTGTCAAAGCACTTCAGATGTTCATTGCTATCGATGTTAAGAGCATTCCATGGAATATAATATATAATAATAATATATATCGAGCCGGTTTCTCAAACTTACCCCACCTTTAAGCAACACTATGTAACTATAGATGAGGCAGTGCTACGACACTGCACAGCAAAATGATGGCCCGCCCCCTTTCTGCGGAAAACAAAGAATAAAGCAAAGTGGAAAAGATAGTTTCATCACGGCTAACAGCTGCTATGTCGAGTATTGCATGTCAAACAACAACAGATCCAAATTAACCACTTTCTTATTGCTTTTAATTCCACCATATCACCGTCGATCATCCATTTCCAATGACATCGGGAAATGTGCCTAACTGACCTTCATAACTGGACTCCAAGTAGATACAAAAATGTTTTCTAAATGTTTCTATCCGATTGGTGTAGACCGCATCATTTGTATTCCTAAATATTTTAAGTCAAATGACAGCAAATGTTTTCTCCTAAAAATGGGCGTGGCCACGTAGAGGGAAATAACCGTTTGGGTTCATTTGGATTACCAGTTGATTTTGGTGAAACTGCTAAAGTAATGCTAAGTGATAACCGTTGCTAACTGTAGCAGTCAACCACCTAGCTGTTAGCTCAGTAACCGTGACACCAGGACTGGGTGGAGTCCAGCAGATGTGCATTTGCTCTTGTGTTGTGTTATGATTCAGGCATTATCGTTGAGTCTGGTTTTAACAAAGGGAATAACATTAGGTTTCTCACCGGCAACCTCATGGCAAAAGCTCCATAAACTGCCCAAACTAGGCACAAACAGTTCAGCTAGCTGTTTGTTAGCTGGTGACATTTCTTATTAAAGGGGACCTATCATGCAAAATGCACCTTTGTACGTCTTTTATACATGAATATGTGTCCCCGGTGTATCAGTGTCAGAAAACACAACCCTCTCTCTTTTCCACCATACCCAAAATCTGTAAAAACGGGGCTTTAACCGATCTGATACAGACTGATACAGATTTGAAAATAGTCTGATGTCAGTGACGAAGAGCTCCGCCCATATGGGCAACTCTCCACCAATCAGGGGAATGAGAGGTTGCCGTGGCATGCTAACAGCATGGTAACAGCATGGTAACAGCATGGTAACATGACGCTCGTAACTCGGCCCCCTCCTTTGCAGGGGGGGCGTGGTCAGCTGGGGGGCGTGGTGGTCAGCTGCAGAGCATGCAAAGACAGGGTGGAGGAGAGCAAAATAGAGCGAAATGAGGCATGGCTAAAATGCAGGATCTGTTTGGTATTTTGAAAAAGAAAACGTAAAATACTTATAGGTTTGGCCCTACAATATATTATTCAAATATAGCATGATAGGTCTCCTTTAAGTAACCAACGACATGGTGAGCTCAACAAATGACCCTACATTATTTTAACATCAACATATTATAGCTTGCTATGTCTGTGTGACTGCACTTGCTTTGTTTGTTTGAAACAAAGTTTAAACTACCTTGTGTTTGAATATAAATAATGGAATCATACGAAATGCAAGGTTAATGTTACAACTGTGAACATTTAAGAAACTGAATCGCACTCTAAAACTGTTGAACTGTTATGTTGAATTTAAAAGGTGATGAAATGTCAATGTTGTGTTTAAAACTGGTTGCTGCTGCCCCCAAGTGGCCAAAGTCATCAATTGCAGGATAAACATAAAAACTAAAGGCATACCCACAACCCTTAAGAAGAATATACAAATGAACCCAAACTTGAGTATCAGCCTTACCTTAAATCTGAGAATTAACTTGCCAAAAGAACCTTGAAGGTCAATCTCCAAATGGATCCCCCATCTGAGGTCTAAAACTCTTCTTGGTCCTCAGAAAGATAGATGTACGAGAACATAATACACTCATGCAGAAAAACAAAGCACTTAAACCTCCGCTTGATTTTTGTTGTTGATAGTTTTGTATGTGTGGATACATACTTGTTGGTGTTATTTCCATGTATACGTGTCTTACTTTATGTAAATGTTCCATATGTTGTACCTCGATGGTACAAGTCTAATGCCAGTTTGTTTCATGCGATTAACCTGTTAAGCCCGAAGGCCCCCGCCGACGGGGACCCTGATTTTTTTTATACACACTCACAGAAATATTTTTAATATTTTTTTGAAGAATCTTTTTTTTTAAATATTTTAAATTTTATTTTTTTGAATGGAATGAATACCTATAGTGATGATTCAATGTGATACAATGATTTTGTATAGTCTGGTATCTGAAAAAGGTCAAATGGCACTGATGGAACCAAATGTGCCCAAATGTGCCCAAAGCTTATTCCGCCTGGACTTTATTTTCATAAACCTCTCTAAAAAGGTCAAATGTCACTTGTTGTGCCTCAATCTTGATACAGGGTACTTATTATATGTTATCATTTGGATTCCTAAAGCTTCTAGGCTACTAACCCATCATCCAAGGCTGGTCTTCACTATAAGTAATGGGTTTTCTTTAGGCGGAGACAGGAATTTACATTTTTTTGCTATGTTCCATCTGAATTTACTCTGACACAGAAACATCTATATTGATTCTGACACTTCTACATCCAACTCACAGATGTAACCTTGCTTTGACAACAAAGAATATTCATATAAACCTTTTAGAAGTGAAGTTACAGTCATTTGTTCTGGGAATGTCATTTTCGAGCCTGAAACCTGAAAAACAGCCTCGGGGCTTAAAGAGACTATAAATACTGTCAGGACTACAGTTTCCTTCGGGTAACTGACATTATAATGCTGCCACCTTGTGGTCTAAACATTCCCTCACATCCTACAGTGTCTGCAGCGGGGCGGTGTGAGGAAGGCACTGAAACACAGCACTGCCTTCTTTGAGAAGTGGAGCTTATGCAGAATCAAAAACTACAAACACTTGAGATTTCCATCCGTTGAAGGAGCGATCATATCTCTGAGATTCCACACAATTGTTTTTCACAACATACAGATTGTCTTCAGCAGCTGTCTGAGATGAGCAGTATCTACATTTTAATATATTCTGAATTTGTCAAAAAGCACAAGACATCTACAACAAGTCTCAATCTTAGCTGGAAAATCGATCAAATATAAACGAGGATCAGAAGATGAGAAGAAGTGTTGACAAAGCTTTTATTTTACATTTCATCTGACACTTTAAGACAGGGGCGTCAAACTCAATCTCATCGCGGGCCACATCAGCGTTATGGCTGCACTCAAAGGGCCGGTTGTAACTTTAAGACTATATAAAAATACATATACAAATATTTAATATAAAATAATGTATTATATTACATGATTGCCTCTGCATTGGATTATCATCGGATAGGGTAATAACTTCATAATTAACTACGTCTGAAAGCAGAAGTCTAGGGCAGGTCTCTTCAGTGAGAAGGTCACAAAATGATTTTAAAAGAAAAGCCAAATTCTGGAAAAACAAAAAGTGACATTTTGGAGAGAAAAACATTTAAAAGAAAATCTACTTCTGAGAAAAAAAAATCAAATTTGAGATGCATTGTGGGACATGTAGTTTATGGGCAATGTGCTTCTGTAAAGTAGCATGTAACCTTATAATAAACATATTATATTCTTTGCAAGCTCTTATGGGGCCACATAAAATGAAGTCGCGGGCCGGATGTGGCCCCCGGGCCTCGAGTTTGACACCCCTGCTCTAAGACAACTAAAGTCCCGTGTGTCCAAGGTCTCAGGTCCAGACTGAAGGCTTCACCCTTCACTCTACTCTTTGACATGCGCTTCAGTCAGGCCCGGGTTACGCAGAGCTAACAGAGAACAGTCCACATAGCAGGGTTGTTGAACATCAAAGAATATCAACTCTGGACCAGAATGTCAAATAGTATTTATTCAACCCTTGTGAGGTGTTCGAGTCAGATGTACCCATTTCTCTCAGGAGAGCGTTGATCTTTAGTTTCAAAAACATTTATCGACACGTGCAGTAAATGATAGAATGTGAATATTCTTTGATGAATTGACCCCAATCCCAATTTCCTAAATCTCAAGGGGTAAAGGCAGCTAAGAATTGAATAGGAAACCTCACAAGGGTCTATAATAATAATAAGAATAATACACTTTATTCATAATTGGCATGTCGCAGCCCTGATCTGCTCAGGTCGCTCCAGAGTCCAGGAGCTCAGCAGAACAGGCCCTGGACTTTGGAAGGACCTGCAGCGATGCCTCTGAGGATCTCAGGGTGAGTAAAACCGCAAAGTATAGGTATTCACCTTTACTCGACCAACCTCGTAAGAACCATGTTGGTGGATAAGAGTGTTGAGGTTGTTCTTCATGTCTGAAAAATGTCTCTTTAGGCCTACGATTGGTTCATAAATTGAGAACATCAAATTGACATAATTGTCAGGGAATGGAGCACGTATACAGATAGCTCTCTCACAATCTCCAATGTTGAATGAACATTTTTTCTCATAATTATGTATCTTATAATCGTCTTGACGCCGTGGTTTATAGAAAGAAGTAACACTGGTTTTGTAAGTCTTGTATTTATCCAGCAAATGATCCAGGTCCAGCAAATACAAATTGATGGCAGCTTGGATTGCATGAACATAGTCGGAATCCCTTGAGCCAGTCTCGACATTCAGCCGGGCCTCGTGGATCAACATGTGGACGTGGAAGGCGGCTCCATTGACCCAGATCTTGAACCCGCGGGTGCTCATCTGCTGGTCGAGCAGCAGGGAGTTCTTGAGGACGGTCAGATGGTTGCTCAGCTGCTGTTCGAGTCTCAGAAGTTCACCCTTTAATCGATCCTCATTTCGCATGAACATGCGATGGCGCCTCAGATACTCTGCCACTGTGTCCCGGACACCTGAGGCTTTCTCTTCTCCAAATACACGTCGGAGCATGCCGTATGAACTCTCACTTTGTCCACCGGCACCCTGCAGGGCGAGTTCCACGATCATGGAAATCACCAACGCTCCAAGTCCAACAGCATTTGGGAATACAGTAAGCGCTCCCAAGGCAGAACCCATACTGTTGATGAAGCCCGGCAGGTTGACCATCTGATTGAGTAAGGGGGCGGGTGGGGTCCGGTCTGGCAGGGGGTGTAGTGATGGTCTCCGGGGAGGACCGGGGTGGAGGGGAATGAGTGTGTCATGCAGGGGGGGGTGGGAGGACTGGTTTGGGGGGACATCTATGTGCCTAGTATGCGTGTGTGGGGAGGAGGGGGCTGCAATTGGGGGGGGGTGTGCGTTGCCTGTAAGTTTTTTGTCATGAGATAATCAGTTGAAAGGGAACGTTTTCATAATCTCGGGGGGGATTGAGAAGGAGTTAAATTTAACTTTGGTGGGATAAGAGGGGTGGTGGGGGGGATAAGGAGAGGGAGATTAGGGGGGGGGGGGGGGGGGGGGGGGGGCTGGGGGGGGGGGGTATTGAGGGTGATGTGTTAATATAGTAATTTAGGGAGTTATAAGAGGTGATGTTAATTTATGGTGTGGTTTGAGTGTGAGATTGTGTGATGTTTTAATTTTATTATATTATGGAAGAGCTATGGTATTGAAGTAAGAAGAGTTTGGAATGGGGGGAGTTGGAAATGTGAATTGGAAGTATGTGGGTTATGGTTTGTTTTGATGAATATGGAAAATTAAAAGAGGAATATATATTGTTTTGATTTGGTAATGGGGAGTTGGTGTGTTTTAGGGTTGGTGTTTTTTGTTTTTTGGTATGGGGGTTTTTTGGGGTTTGGGTGTGTTTTTTGTTTATGTGGTGGTGGTGGGGGGGGTTTTTTTTGGTGTGTGTGGTTTGGTTGGGGGTGTTGGTGTGGTGTGTTGTTTGTGGGTGTTTGGAAATTGATGGAGTGTTTGGGTTGGGGTGGGAAATATTGAGTTTGTTGTTGTTTTAAGTGATGTTATTAGGATTTTTTATTATATTTGGGGGATATGTTGGTATATTTATGATGGTGGAGTAGGTGTAATGTTACGGGAATGTATTGGGTGGAGTTGGGTGAGTATGATTTGGGTTGTGTGGGAATTTTGTTTTCTTGGGTAGGTTCATGGGGGATTTATTTTAAAATCTAATGATGATGGGATATGAGTGAGGGGTTTTATAAGTTTGAGAGGGCAACAAATATACTAGTCACATCAACAGCCAATCAGGCCTCTGCAAAGTGAGGCGTATCTGCTTAAAGAGATGTTCTTATTCTTTAAGAAAATAAATACATTGTGGAATAGAAATGCGGCTATATCAAAAACAGACTAAAGCATAACACATATGTTTCGTTCCAATATATGTCAAGCTATTATATGATATGAAAAGTGATATCTTGTAAGACAGACATTGATGTGTCCAGCGGGGTCAGCGGCCCGTAACAGGCCTGCTGTTTGCTCCCCAAGGTCCCAGTCTGTCCGCGGTCCAAGAGGTTAGAGATCAAACAAATATGGACAGAGCCGAAGAGCCCAGAAGCCGTGTTGTGTGTCCTGGTTTCACCTCCAGAGATACCATACATTAATACTTTTCAGTCACGAAATCAAACCTTGAAAACGTGTTGCACCATATGCACACAAAGGTCTGGAGCTCAGCTATAAGAGGCAGCTGCCAATGTCACGTTATGAAACCCTGCATTGGAGATACACTCCTGCAAATGGTAGTCATTCTTTCATGTCAGGCTTCAGGTGTCAGTCCTAGAGAGTGAAGCTGTCAATATGAGAGTACACCTTTGGACCGACTGGTTTTGATGGTTATCTAGAATGTGGATCTCCAAACGTAAAAGTTATTATAACACAAGATACCATACGAAGTCGTCAAGAGTCGTCAGTCAAACACTGAAAACGTGTTAAATGATGGATTATGATGACAGAGAAAAGCCTCGCGCATGACTGGTATGAAGTGATATGAAGCACGCTGAGAGTTCATTTCTACTGTGGCTCCAATCGGAGAGAAAATAAATACATTGTGACAGAAAAAAGTGGCATAGCAGGTAAAAGAAGGCATGCAACAATAAAGAATAAGCTATCTTATTAAATATAGAGAAGACAAGCACATATCGGTAATAACAGAATATCAAAATAAAGACAAATAAGTGAAGAATGTCTAAAAATGGACGAACAGCAATTGAAAGAACTTATGGCGCATTTCCACTGCAGCGGGGTCGCCCTGTTGAAGCGTCCCGAAGCGTCCTCGCTCAGGCCTCGGGCTGCCTCGCTGGCCGCCTGAGGCCGCGGCGCATTCCCGTGACACTTTAGGACCTGGGGTAGTTACTATAGCAACGCAGTGTTTGCGGGGCTCCCGTCGAGCTCCCGCTGGATTGTATCATCCCCAATGAGATGTAGGAACGTCGTCACCTCCTCGGTCGACCACGGTGTGCTTTTCTTTGACGTTGCCATTAGCTCCTCCGTTTACAAAATGCTGGGTATAAAAATGCTGCAAGCTTGCGTCTAGATATCTATGCGACGCTAGGGATGATCTCGCGCGCGATCTTGTGACGATTCTCTCTGACCAATCAGCAGTCGAGAGTGTTGACGTCACTAGTTCAGCCCTGGCCTGATAGAACCACGATTTTATGGGGCCGGAAAAAGAGGGGTACCCGCTAGCCGGCGCTACGCTATATGGAAAGGCCACCAAAAACTGGCCTGGCCGCTTGAGGACGATTAAGGATGCTTGAACGGGGCGACCCGCTGCAGTGGAAATGCGCCATTAGTGACTTAATGAACACATGTGACATCATATGAGTGTGAAAACAGCAAAGCCACAGTCACTGTATAGGAAACACAGATTAAGACGGACGAAGTAAAGAAGAGACAGACAGAAACCAGGATGTAAAAAGATGGGACAGACGGGAGGAGAGCGGCTGCACTGTATTACGAGTCATGCGTCTCCGATGCATAATACCAACTGGGACACACAGACAGGCAGCGGCCACACACTGCATGTCTGTGTGCAGATCTGTGCAGGCGGTAGCCATGGCGACACATGCTGCAGGGATGTTGAGACTCCACCTTTCCACTTGAAATAAGTCCAAAGAACTGCCGATAGAACAAGTGATCATTCGCCTGGAGACTTCCAGAAATAAGACATTTAGATCAGTCACATCTTGCAGTCAGCATTTTGAACTGTATTTGACCAGAATCAGGAAATGCTGTTTTACAATATAAGCCGCAAATGCTCAACATTTTTCTGTTTTTTTTTACGTTAGTTGGTGATTTTATAATAAATATGTAAAGAAAGACGTATTTCATCTGAGATGCAACTCAAAATAAGATTCTTTGACTGAACAAGATGTCTAAAAACCAGACCTGATGTCCAGAGATGGGGTCGTTACTAAAAAAAAGCAATATATTACATATTACTTTAATGAAAAGTAATATATTACACTACTTTGTTACTCTCTACATACTCGTTACTTTACTCGTTACTTTACTCGTTACTTTACTCGCAGGCCGACCCGCCCCTCCCTGCAGGCAGATCACGCAGACTGCTAAAGTTTAAAATGTTCTCTTTAGTTCAGTTTCCATTGTCGCATAAGACTGATCCAGATCCTGAATGTTTTCCTATTTGACCGTGGCTGTTCTCTGTCTCCTGCTATCTGACCGTGGCTGTCCTCTGTCTCCTGCTATCTGACCGTGGCTGTCCTCTGTCTCCTGCTATCTGACTGTGGCTGTCCTCTGTCTCCTGCTATCTGACCGTGGCTGTCCTCTGTCTCCTGCTATCTGACCGTGGCTGTCCTCTGTCTCCTGCTATCTGACCGTGGCTGTCCTCTGTCTCCTGCTCTCTGACCGTGGCTGTCCTCTGTCTCCTGCTATCTGACCGTGGCTGTCCTCTGTCTCCTGCTATCGGACCGTGGCTGTCCTCTGTCTCCTGCTCTCTGACCGTGGCTGTCCTCTGTCTCCTGCTATCTGACCGTGGCTGTCCTCTGTCTCCTGCTATCTGACCGTGGCTGTCCTCTGTCTCCTGCTATCTGACTGTGGCTGTCCTCTGTCTCCTGCTATCGGACCGTGGCTGTCCTCTGTCTCCTGCTCTCTGACCGTGGCTGTCCTCTGTCTCCTGCTATCTGACCGTGGCTGTCCTCTGTCTCCTGCTATCTGACCGTGGCTGTCCTCTGTCTCCTGCTATCTGACCGTGGCTGTCCTCTGTCTCCTGCTATCAGACCGTGGCTGTCTTCTGTCTCCTTCTATCTGACCGTGGCTGTCCTCTGTCTCCTGCTATCTGACCGTGGCTGTCCTCTGTCTCCTGCTATCTGACCGTGGCTGTCTTCTGTCTCCTCCTATCTGACCGTGGATGTCCTCTGTCTCCTGCTATCTGCCCGTGGCTGTCCTCTGTCTCCTGCTATCTGACCGTGGCTGTCCTCTGTCTCCTCCTATCTGACCGTGGCTGTCCTCTGTCTCCTGCTATCTGACCGTGGCTGTCCTCTGTCTCCTTCTATCTGACCGTGGCACGGTCAAGCACCGCAAGCATTGGTTGAATCGGATGCTGTCGGGCCTCCCATTGGAGGAGATGTCCTAAGGTCCAGACAGTGTGTGCTTGAGGCCGATTGGAGGCCCTTCATTGATTGTGTAAAGGATCTGAATGTATCTAATGGTCAAGAGGATGGACAGGTGCACTTCCTGCGACTGTGTGTTTCCTTATCTGCTTAATATGTTCATATGCTTGCCTTATCATATACGGGTGAAGCGTGTTTGTTGCATACAAAATCTTTATAAAGATATTGTGTGAAATAAAATGCCGGTGTGTAATTTAGATGCAGTTGTTTGGCTTTGATCTCTTGCACTAACATCCAATGCTTTCCTCTGCAACAAAAGGCCAACCACAGTCTGTAGAGTCGAACGCGCCCTGTGGACCTTTGCTTTTCTCACTGAGCTCTCCTGTCCAGTCTTTCCACTCTTATCGAAACCCTAAGTTTGGACTTCACGCCTTTGGTCGTACAGTTCTGAGAGATGAGGTTCATCTTTACATCTCGAGATCTGACAATATGTGGAGGAACCTAGGATTCAATGAAAACTAAATCTAGTGCCACGTCTTAGTAAGCAACTGCGTGTACCACTTCTCATTAAGATATGTGACTGATGAATATATAATTCAAACGCCATGTTCATTACTGTGTTGCTAACATCCTTAAAACCTCTTAAGAACCGGGTCCGAAATCGCGTCATTTGCAGGAAACAACGTCTAAGGAACCTTAATATTTAATAAAGTATGAATATTTTATATCCATGTAACGGGAAAAAACTCATTTAACTGATCTTTTTCATTTCCCCCCCCAAAAAAAACACACAATGCTAACAGTGAGCCTCTGAATTAGCCCCGAGTGAAAATGCTAACCTATTACTGCACCGAAAATCACTCCTAGCTCCCTTATTACTTATCCTAGCTGCACATCCAGCACATCGTTTATGATCATAAAGACACAGAATCTAACGGTGCCCACCTCAACACTGAAAGATACAAACTCGCGACGTTATCAACAAAAACGTACATCAAAACATGTGGCGCTAGGTAGCCACAACCGCTAACATGGTTTACCTTGGTTCTGTCCAGTGTTGGGACTAACGTGTTACAAAGTAACGCGTTACTGTAACGCCGTTATCTTTGGCAGTAACTAGTACTCTAACGCATTACTTTTGAAATTCAGTAACTCAGTTACCGTGACTACATGGTGCGTTACTCCGTTACTGCGTTCGTTTTTTTATATAGTCAACAGCCAGGTGAACAGAGATGAGAACTGTACTTAAGTACGTGAGTAAATGCACTTTGATACTTCCTGTGTCACATGCGGAGACGGGCTGTGGGCGTGTTTGTGTTGTTTACTAACAAGACTGTCATGGCGGCGGAGCTCAAGTCTAGTTTCTCCACCTGGAGATATTCTCTCTATTTCACTTTTGTCGAGCACAAAGAAAAGAACGTTTTAGTTAAATGTAAGTCGTGTCCTGGCGGGTCAACGAGCCTATCTACTGCCCAGTCATTCACATCTCTAAAACATCTGCAGAAACAACATGCTGGGACCAAGCTAGTAGCTAAGACCACAGAGACTCAGCCGACGCCACTCCACCTGCACCTCCACCTGCACCTCCACCTGCACCTCCACTCCACCTCCACTCCACCTGCACCTCAGCAACAGCGGCTGGATTTTAACCGAGGGACTGCTGGCCAGGGAAAGTCGATAAAGCCATTGCACGGTATGTTGTAGAACACATGCAGGCTATTGCTACAGTGGAGTCACCCGCTTTCAGGGAGCTAGTTAGCATGATAGCATGTCCGGGCGGCACACGTCATATGGGACGGAAAACTTTTGAAATGAAGTAACTAGTAATGGTAACTATTTACTGGTTTTCAGTAACTAGCACAACACTGGTTTTGTCTGGTCAAAACTGGTCTTCAATGGCATTCAAACGATAAAAACGATGCTGTAGTTAATCCATAGGTTAATATCCAATGTGGCTGTGTCCCCTTTGAAATGTTCTGATAATCTATAAGCAATAAAACTGCAATTCTGTTTTCAAATATCAGAGCAGGCCATTCCTACGCTCTGTAGCAAGATTGAAGGTGCAAAGACACAACTTTTTTTTTAACATGAGTGTGTGCGGGACGATTTCCCTTCGATTCTATTGGCTCTAACGGTCAGGAAGAGATGTCACATGTCAAAATCGAGCAAGGGGGGCCAGAGATAAGGAAAATCCACCCAAATGACCCCAGAAGAGGGTTTTTTTTGCTAAATCTGTCTAAAAAGGTCAATTATCACTCGTTTTGCATCAATCTTGATACAGGGTACTTATTATATGTTGTACTTTGGATTCATAAAGCTTTTAGTCTACTAACCCATCATCCAAGGGTAGTTTTCACTATAAGTACAACATATTTTTTAGACGGACACTATAATTTACAGTTTTTAACCATTTTCAATCTGAATTTTCTTTAAAATAAAACACATCTATATTGATTCTGACTTTTCTACATCCAGCTCACAGGTTTATCATTACTTTGAGAACAAAGATTATTAATTTAACCCTTTTAGAAGGAAAGATATGGTCATTTGTTCTGGGAATGTCATTTTCGAGCCTGAAACATGAACACAGTTTGAAGCTTCTCCACCTGACGTTGAACATATTGGAGTCTTCTGGTTACATTACATGTCACTTGTTAGACGCTTTTATCCAAAGCCACTTACATACATTCAATACTGTATCGTGTCTTGCCCAGAGACACAACAACATCCTGACTGCAGTGGGGATCGAACCAGGGGGGTATACTACGAATCTAGTTCAACCTATCCTGGATATGTTTTGAGTTAGCCGGTTGACTTAATCCAAAACAAAGTCGCTCTCGCTAAACTGTCCTACGACGCTGGCTATCAACTCAAGCCAGCCGTGTCCTATCTAGTTAGGTGCGCGTTCACATGAGAGGGGTGGTATCTGGAGCATTCGACCAATCACAAACATGGAGAAGCGCACTGACAGCGCAGCGTCATACTTCCTGAATGAAAAGTCAACTATAATACTAGACATATGAAGAAGTTAAACTTTAAACATCCAGGACTTAAACACTTGATCAGGATCAAAGCCTCAGAGCTGCACCTGCAAGGTGAATACAGCTGGTAACAGAACAAGTGTTGGAATGCGTCCATCAGCAGGTTCATGATATCACGGCCCGTCTGAGTGTTTCCTCAACTTAACGTGTTGCTAACATAATGCTTCTCCTCCAGTCTGTGACGCTGTGAGTGCTGCACGGCCAGATACGGCTCAGCTGACTCAGATCAGGAGACATGTGATACATTATGATGTGATATGATGTGATATGAATGATAATGGGACACATCGACGTCTGCACTCACAGTGCCGCGGACCGTAGGCAACGTAATGTTACTTTGATCCGGTTACTTATGTTGTGGCAGATATTTAATTAAGCTTTCTTAACATAGCCTAATAGTATAATAGTTCTAACAGTCAGATTGCTCTGAAGATGGAGGTGATGTTCTATTCATTTTCACGTTCACACAGTCGCTGATTTTGGCCGGCAGTTTAAACTGTATTTCCTCCGCACACTGAGCTCTGATTGGTCAGCAGGTGGTGCTTTCGCTGAGTCGATCTCTTATCCTGGAACATATCCTGCTCCGGAGCACAGACTAGGTTCCAGGATAAGTCACCATGGAGATCTAGCCCGCTAAAAAGTGAACCAGCTTCGTAGTACCGGAAATCCCAGAAGTGATCTTGCTCAACGAAAATCCTGCTTCGTAGTATAACCCCCAGGTTAGGTTGCAGGCTAAGAGCTCAACTCAGTAGTGATGGGTTGTTCGCGAACGATTCGTTCTTTTTGAACGAACGAGATGAACTGATTCCTCCCACAAAACGATTCGTTTGTTTGAGTCGCCGCTAAAGAGAAGCTGTTCGCGAACGACGAACTGAAAGCACTGGCGGAAACAGTTCAGAACTGTTTCCTTAATCAGAGCCCTCTCACCTGCTCCGACACACACACACACACACACACACACACACACACACACACACACACACACACACACACACACACACATACACGCAGGAGCGATACATACACACATCGTTGTATTCTCCTCCCCCTGTCGGCCCTAAAAGCTTCAGAGGGCGGTTAGCTGGGCTCCGTAGCGTCCCACTAGCTTAGCCGCTAGCTAAAGGTAAACATAGACGGGTACATACTATAGAATATGAATAGATCGTCACCGATGTAGACAGGGCCGGTCCTGACCAATTTGCCGCCCTAGGCAAGATTTTAGCTGGCGCCCCCCGCCCAAATGCAGACATGATTCGCAGGTGCATGGTTGTGGCATGACCACAAAAACAAAGATATTGACACAAGATGTGTGCAACTGTATTTAGTTTCCTATCCATTTGAACATGATTTAAGTTGCTCGGGGGGCTCCCATAAATATTTTTATTTTTTTTTCAATTTTCGGCGCCCCCTATTGGTTGATGCGCCCTTAGCATTCGCCTATACTGCCTATGCCGAGGGCCGGCCCTGGATGTAGAGGACATATTTTTGTATTCACTTTGAACTCGGCCAAATGGAGTTTAATGCTTTGGGACTTAAGCACATAGTCCATGCATGGGTTTGAAAGTATGACGTGCTAGCCTGCTGTAATACATCGTATAGTCAGGCACACATTTATGAGAGATTTAACAATGGCCAATTATATTTCTTAAATAATATGTAGCCTATTCCCAGAGCATAATTCATGGGGCAACAAGGTGAGGTGTAACATGTGTTTTAATATCATAAATGTTACGCCAGCAAACTTCGGCAGTAGGGAAGACTCACTGAACGATTTAAGTACAAAGACGAATCGTTCGCGAACCGGTGAACGAATCTTTCAAGTGAACTGAATCAAAAGATTCGTGTCCCCGAAGGGAATCGGAATTCCCATCACTACAACTCAGTGAAAGCACCGCCTGCTGACCAATCAGAGCTCAGCGTGCAGAGTTTAAAGCGATCAAGTCATATCACAGGAGAAAGGAAACACAGAGAAGCTGCCGTCGCAGGAAAGACGGCCGGCAGAAATCAGCGACTGTGTGAACGTGAACATGAATAGAATATCACCTCCATCTTCAGAGCAATCTGACTATTATAACATTCGCGTTAAGAAAGCACTTAAATATCTGCCTCAACATCAGTACCCGGATCAGAGTACATTAAGTAGCCTCCAGTCTGCGGCATCCGAAGCTTAGCGCACTATACCACTGCGCCACAGCCTCCCTGATCTGCATCATTAGGTGTTAATCATAAGGATTTTCAACCGACTGCCACATACAGGAAAATATACGAAGGTCTGGGCCGCTCACGAGAGCTTTATTGCCTTATAAGTTCAGTTATAAGTTAGCAAAACCAATCAAATGTAGGTAAATGATGCTTGTGAGGGTTGGCAGCTCATCCCTTAAAACAGAAGCTCAGATTGATCATCATAAGGAGAAATATGAAGGGTGTTGTTAGAAATTAAAATCAATGTTTTGAGAGCATAGTGCACCTTAAACACACAGTCAGTTTAATTGCTGTTTTATACTGAAAAACCAGAAGTTCTTGTACACAACCAGGTGTTAAGCTTTTATTCTGAAAATCCTTCATCTCCGGTTAGCATGAGGCTAATATACCATTTACTATAGAGGTGAATTTAGCAGCGATATGAGATGATGTTGCACAGCGAGACCTACTGATTTCAACACTACAACTATAGAACCAAGATATTATTATTGTTGGATAAGGTACAGTTTATTTGAGTACGTTATTGTTTACAGACGTGGGTAGCATGTGACAACATTCAGACCAACCGGAAACCAAACTGCTGTGAAGTATTTCCTGTATTTTTAGGAGTATTGATTACAGCGTTTAGAATGCGTTAAATGAAAAGTCATGAAAGAGTTAAGGAGGAGAAAAGGCGTGTTTAGATATATATATTGAATGTACGGTGTCTGTATCCTCTGATATGCGTAACAACGGATATTGAAACGTGGAGAGCCGGCCCGCGGGGAGGAGCCAGCAGAGGATATATAAACAGCGCGACCTGAGGGGGCGGTCTCTTTTTCTTCACTGCCAGAAACACAGCTGTTTTTTCTGTCGGACAACATCCTGTTTGTGAACATAACCGTGCCATTATTTTTAATTAAAGTACTAATTTGAAACAATTTCAGAGACTCCATTTAGTCTCCTTTTAAGCTTCTCACCCGGGACACGAGAATAACCGACACCGATAACAGTGTCAACTAAGATTTGTTAGAAAATGTTTCCAACTTTAATTGACTGAATTTATTTGAAAAGTGGTCTTAATAACACACGATACTACTGTGTAATGTATTTATATTTAAGAAGTACAATATAAGACAAGCACACGTTTCATGATATGCCAGAAAAAAGCCAAATAACTTACACAACAAGCTTGAAATACACCCTTCCTATTTCTCATTATGATGATCAATCTGAGCTTCTGCTGTAAGGGATGAGCTGCCAACACTCACAAGCATCACTTACACACATTTGATTGATTTTGCTAACTTATAACTGAACTTATGAGGCGATACACCTCAAGTGAGCGCATGTGGCCCTGGGGAAAAAGGTTTGGACCCCCCTGGGTTAGGGTACAGCATGAACCTCCAGTCAGAAACATGTCTGTCTTTATTTCAGGTGGCAGCTTGTCATAAGTTTCAAGCTGTGAAGCAACTGATCCATCCAATCCAAACTAGCATCGTTCAAGATAATAATTAGTATCTACGGAGATCAACCAGTTTTATCAAGTGTCATTGTGAAATGCTTTGACAGCCTGTGTGCCTTGGCAGAATGGATATCAAGAGTTGCAGAGCAGATCAGGAAGTTGTTCGTGTTAGGGCAGTGCTTCTCAAAGTGTGGTCCGTGAGCGCCCCCTAGTGGTCCGTGAGTATATTGGTAACATTTCACATTTGAAATAAATTAATTAATTTAAGTTTTCCGCACTCTCGCGCAATGGAGCAAGCTCAAGTTTCACTTTCGATTGCACGATACAGCCCAGATAAACACCTTCATCACACATGTTGCCACTTGTTTGTACCATTTTCAGGCGATTTGTAAAACAACGATGTGTTTTTGGATATTTGTGGAGTTAGGTGGTCCACGAGTGTTTTTTTATTGGTTAAGTGGTCCTTGGTATTGAAATGTTTGAGAAACACTGTGTTAGGGTCTCTATTGCTGCCGATGCATATACTCAGGGCCGTCCCTGGCCAACTTGGGGCCCCAAGCGACATTGTGAGATGAGCACCGACAGGAGTGTGAAATAAAATGTGGGAAACAGAGTACTTTGCAAATATAATTCATTCTGCATTTCCAGCGAAAAAGATTAAAATATAATTAATGCAAATAAACTACCACTACTAATAATAATAATAATAATAATAATAATAATCAATTCAATAATATAAATACTATATTATTTTTATTATAATATAGTTGTAATATAGTCAAGACAAAACATGCTTATGACATGCTCAAAAACTGATATTTCTTAAATCTGTATTCTAGTTTCCTCTGTCAGCAATGTATCAACAACCACACACATTTCTATCAGTATTTCTCCGTGTTGTGGTTGACATGACGATGACTGTTAGGAGTTAAGGGGAGAGGCTGAGTGTCTCCATGAAATGTGCAAATTGACATAAAAATTAATAAAAGGGGGCAAAATGCTCCATGTTTTGTAGGGAGAACTGCGCTGAGAACTGCGCACAAGCCGAGCTCATAAGCCGAGGCCCCCGGCGCGAGGCCCCCTGCGCGAGGCCCCCGGCGCGAGGCCCCCTGCGCGAGGCCCCCTGCGCGAGGCCCCCTGCGCGAGGCCCCCGGCGCGAGGCCCCCTGCGCGAGGCCCCCTGCGCGAGGCCCCCGGCGCGAGGCCCCCTGCGCGAGGCCCCCTGCGCGAGGCCCCCGGCGCGAGGCCCCCTGCGCGAGGCCCCCTGCATGATCGGCCTGTAGGGAGGGACGCCCTGCATGTACTGCAGATACGTTGATTTGATGGGTCAGAACCATCCTCTTCCAGTGGGGGTCACCAACGCTTCAGTGAGGTATTTAAGCCTTCTTCAGTTCAACGGTTGTAACGGCAGCCTTTTCATTTCTTGTAAAAACAACAACTGAAGTTATTTAAAGTGTGGCTTGTCGTGTACAAGTGTTCATCCAGTTTAATGTTCTACTCCTACTTGAAAAGTACGTATTACTAGTGCATATATTAAAATAGTTATATATTTAGTTTTAATTATTACATGTTAATGTTACAAATATACATTTTGTTCAAACTCACGGGATAATTCACTCTCAGCTGAACATCACGTCCGGTGTTGGAAAGCGATGCACTCAGCCAAACAGCCGAAGAGCGACTGACATTGAATAATAGCCAAGGAAGGAAGACATCGTTAAATTGGACAAACAGAAGCCTTTATAGCTGTTACATGAAAGGTAGAACATATAACAGACAGGCCCTTGTATTAGACACAAATAAGAGGTGCACTGATCTCACATTGATAGGATAGGCAGTGACACAATACAGAGGTCTCTTATCAAGGGAGCCGGTTGGGAATCCCTGCTATATGCCATGTGCAGTGATATGCTGTGCGTGGGATCCCTCTCTCTGCATACATCCTTCATCGAGGAATTGTTTTGCTTATTTCTTAAAGCACTGTGTTGCAATAGTCAACCGCCTGAATGCCATCGTGCTGTTAAAGAAACCTGTTTCTGTCCTTTGGAAAGAATAGAACACACACACACGCGCACACACACACGCACACACGCACACACACACACACACACACACACACACGCACACACACACACGCGCGCACACACACGCGCACACACACACGCGCGCACACACACACACGCGCACACACGCGCGCACACACACACGCACACACACGCACACACACGCACGCACACACACACACGCACACACACGCACACACACACACGCACACACACGCGCACACACACACACACACACACGCATATACGCAACACACGCGCACACACACGCACACACACACACACACAACGCACAACACACACACACACACACACGCATATCACACCACACACACACACACACACACACGCACCAACGCACACACACACACGCACACACACACAACACACACACACACACACCACACGCACACACACGCACACACACATACGCACACCACACGCACACACACACACACACACGCACGCACACACACGCATATACGCACACAACGCACTCACACACACACAGCACACACGCAACACACACACACGCACACACCGCACACACACACACACGCGCACACACGCATATACGCACACACACACGCACCACACACACATATCGCACCACACAACACACGCATATACGCACACACACACGCACACACACACCACACACACACACACACACACTACATAGTACATCAAAAACATGCAAGGACCGAAGACACAAACAGTTTGTCAAGGACGCTCATTGATACACACACAGTTGCAGATGCACACGCACATTCCCAGGAGCACGCACGCACGCACTGAAGGTCTGACCCTGCACTCAGTCAGCAGGAATAGCTCTGAGAGGCAGGAAGCCCGCTGCATCCTGAAGATAACATCACAACAACCACCCTCCCAGGGTGCTGCTGCAGGAAATGCTGCTTGCTGCATCCAAGCAGACCTTCTGTGATGTGTACACTCAGCCGTGATACTTGTCTCAGGTGTGTGTCGTCATGCAGGATTTCTGTGATGTGTACACTCCAGCAGTGTACTTTTCAGTGTGTGTACGTCCAAGCAGGACCTCTCTGTGATGTGTACACTCAGCCGTGATACTTTCCTCAGGTGTGTGTACGTCCAAGCAGGACTCCTGTGATGTGTACACTCAGGGTGATCTGGTTGCCGTGATACTTTCCTCAGGTGTGTGTACGTCCAAGCAGGACCTTCTGTGATGTGTACACTCAGCCGTGATACTTTCCTCAGGTGTGTGTACGTCCAAGCAGGACCTCCTGTGATGTGTACACTCAGCCGTGATACTTTCCTCAGGTGTGTGTACGTCCAAGCAGGACCTCCTGTGATGTGTACACTCAGCCGTGATACTTTCCTCAGGTGTGTGTACGTCTATGTTTGATTTACAGGTGCTGAAGCTCTCTCGCACGGCCACGCAGACACTGGTGCACTAACAGGGCTTCCCTGAGAGGCGGTAACCTAAACACAGACGAACCCCACCGTGTATGCAAGAGGGTTATCCCCGATAAAACTCGTCAATCACTTCAAAACCTGGGATCACCTTCCTCATGGCCTCTGGGAAAACGTCCTCTCTTGCAAAGTCACGGCCCTCTGCGGCATGCAATCAACTGAACCTTCGAGCCCATCCTCGTGTATCGTTCCAAGCTCTGGACCATCAATGATCGACTCCACCATCCTGTCGACAGGTGCTACACAAACCTCCTTTGCAGGGTCCACTATCTTACCTGGAAGAGTCATCCAACAACCCTAACCTAACCCTAACCCCGATAACAGTCACCAAACACTAGAACAGATGGTCTAAAGCTATACCCCTAACCTGGACTAATTACTAACAAAGGACTGGCTCCTCTAAAGCCAGTTGAGCAGCACTTGAAATGCTTGGCTCTATGAAGCCTGATGTACTTTATGATTCTGTTTTCTTCAAGTTTGTATCTTGTTGGTCGAACGCACTTATCAGCCTTAGCTAAATGCAATGTAATTAACCAACATTACATTATACATATGGTCTATAACCTTTAACTCTAACCTGGAATAATCACCAATGTTACAGCAATGTTGTTTTTCTATAACCCTGACCTGGAAAAAACGATGAACATTAGAGCAGCTATCTGGCCTATAACCTAGACCAGGGGTGTCAAACTCGAGGCCCGGGGGCCACATCCGGCCCGCGACTTCATTTTATGTGGCCCCATAAGAGCTTGCAAAGAATATAATGTGTTTATTATAAGGTTACATGCTACTTCACAGAAGCACGTTGCCCATAAACTACATGTCCCACAATGCATCTCAAATTTGATGTCACTTTTTGTTTTTCCAGAATTTGGCTTTTCTTTTAAAATCATTTTGTGACCTTCTCACTGAAGAGACTTGCAATGATCTGCCCTCGACTTCTGCTTTCAGACGTAGTTAATTATGAAGTTATTACCCTATCCGATGATAATCCAATGCAGAGGCAATCACGTCATATAAAACATTATTTTATATTAAATATTTGTATATGTATTTTTATATAGTCTTAAAGTTACAACCGGCCCTTTGAGTGCAGCCATAATGCTGATGTGGCCCGCGATGAGATTGAGTTTGACGCCCCTGACCTAAACCCTATCTAGATCTACTTGCCAAAATCCCTTTCAGATCTTATCCTATGAAAGCCGTGGAAGTGACGAAAGCTGACCTTCATATAGCCTGACAGTGGTATGGGCAACCAGAACGATGCTAGAAGACTGTAGTGGAAGTCTCTTGACTTGGGTTGCACTTTGATAGTGATGATGACTGAGTGATTAAGTGTTTGTCTTGGCTGGCTGTTTCCTGTGAGAGTAAAGATGACATGTCAGAGCAGGATCCCATTATTCTGAGTCAACGTGATATGTCCATCTAGCCCAGGGATGGGCAAAAGGCGGCCCCCGTCTCCTCTTTTTGCGGCCCTCAAATTAATTTATAAACAACGTAATTAATAATAAAAAAAATTTAAATAATAATAATATTTTTTTCATTTGTTTTACTTGTAGTACTGATACCGTCCACTAGACTCCTCGTTACGTCGCGAGCTGCGTACATGATTTCAAATACCGCAAAACAATCTGTGACGCATTTGTGGTTATGTTGTTTGTTTCCCGGGGAAACCCTCACAAGAAACACCGGCTGTTGTTACGCCTGCTGAGACGTTAAGTTGCCTCTTGTAATTATGCCTTTACAATCTTAAAAGTTGTATTTATCGTCTGCATTTGGCGAAAAAAGTTTAATATTCTTAAAAAGACTTTGTTTATTTGAAATCAGATGAAAACTAACTGTCACGGACCCTGCCGTGTCATCTATGATTACTACGCGTTTCATTCATAATGTCAGCGGGAGGGAGGGGGAGTGGCGCTGAGGAACAGCAGAGTGCGGGCGTGTGGACACTCCCCTCATTGTGGAATTGGGAGAATGCAGAGACGGGCAGTGTTTTAGGTCGACTAATGTCAGGGTTAGTGTTCATGACTTCATGTGTGTGTCATCTAATGGTTCGTCTCAACACACACACATTGTCCGGGCTTTCCAATAGTTTAAAATAGCTTTATTCCACTGTTTAATAACCTGTTCAACACAAACATGCCACTTGTAAAAATGAAATAACATTTCTGTGAACTGATATTGGTTCAGTGGCTTAGTGGAGGATGCGCCCTTTGATTGTGAAATGTCAATGAAGATGTCAGACTTAGTACATGTGTTAATAATGACATACAACACGTGGCATGTGTGTGTGTGTGTTCCAAGTGAATCTGCGGCCCCCTGGTGGCCAGCACATCAATTATGTGGCCCCCACCACCATCAAAGTTGCCCATCCCTGATCTAGCCTGTTCCAAGATTATAGTCACACATCCAAAGCAGAAAAACAACCTCACAAAAACACCTGAATCCTGTCCAAACTGCTGCTTAACAGGCAAAGACGTTTGTTTGTCTTTTGCCTCGGTATGCAGTGAGAAACACACATAGACGTGCTTCAGGTTACACAGTGATGGATCTGCTGCCGTAGTAATGGCCTTTTTCACAAGTTTAAAGTCATCAGGCCACTAAGTATGCAAAGAATCTTAACTCTGACTTTTCAGTTCACAGAGTCCATAAGGCAGGGTGTTTCAGCGACTTTCAACGTGAACCATTTAGCTGCTGAGAAGGCTAATGAAGGCAGGGCTGCCCAATAGAGACAAACCCTTTTATCTTTTTGGATAAATGTCAAAATAAAATCCGTGCATTAAGCCCTTATAAAACCCAAACCAAAGATAAGTGTGCTATTGTGAAGGGACTATTGCGTTAGCAGTCAACAACAATAAAGGCTCCCCATTTGTTCCCCTCTGTCACAAACAGAACTTATGTTTAACAGGTTGATTTTAATTACTGTGAGAAAATAAAATAAATATGATGTGCTGTAACTTAAAATGAACATACCGTTCTAATTTAAAGCTGCTTTATTCTGAAAACCGGATGTTCACACACTCGACTTCCGGTTTTCGTGAGTAAATATCGTAATTTTCCGGTTAGCATTAGCATGTAGCTAATATTATGTTTTGTGTACGTTATTTTAAGGAGAAATGACACGTGTTGTTGCACACTAAACACACTGTCTTCAACCCTCACTCGTTGATGCTGCAATACTATTATTAGGGAATGTTTAAATGACAAACAGATATTAGAATATTGTAAAACTAACATCAGAAAACGACAGGACGTGCCTTGGACCCGCCCCCGTCAACGCTAAGCCAATAGGAGAAGACAACAGAAGCCTCCCTCTTTCACAGATGTCCATCAAAGACAGTGAACCATCCATCGGGGAGAGCCACCATTTTGCAATTTCATTGTATCATCGTATCGTTGTTTAATTAAACGCTGTTAACTTGTAATTAAGCTTCCTGGACTCTTTTCAGCTAATCCTGTGCTCAGAGCTAAAATACCCACATTATCCAGTGACGTCAACACACACCCCACACAGCACGACCCCACGCCAACAATAACCAATAGTTAATATCCTAATGCCGCCACAGGGGAAATACTGACACATATATTCAAAGCTTCAGCTCTCTCTGGGTTAACTTTGTTCCATAAACGCTGCACACTAAAAACAACTTTATATGTGCTATACCTACTAGCTCTTAAAGGCAGAATGATGTTGAATATGCTCTATTCATCATATGAACTGCTGTGTGAACATATGATTATGAACAGTGGTCACTTTGGTACACGCTGTGGGATGTGTTGTGACCTAAGTTACCTGACCTAACCTTTACCGATGCTTACTTACAAATATGAATGGCACCAATGTTTTTTAACATTTAGTAGCTCTGCAGTGAATTTCCCTAAGTTCAAGGCCACCATTCTAGGAACAACCGTGTTCCATCTTCCTTCTTCCTCTCTGTCTGTCCCTGTGCTCTCATGGGGACATCTCACTTCTTCTCTTTGTCTGTCCCTGTGTCCTCTCATGTTCCCATTAACCCAGCTTCCCCACATGTCTTTCCTTTTGGTGTCTATATACGCCGGGATCCGGAGTCATGGAGGATCCTGCGGTCCTGTGTCCTGGATCTTGAGTCGTGGCTGTGGTCCTGGATCATCGGTCCTGGATGGATATCCTCGTGGATTCATCTTCCTGTTACACACATGCATTTCCAACATCTGGACTACCTATGTTGCAAATGTATTATCTTTTCAATTTACACACGGCATCTATTGCAGTCTGTCCGTCCTGGAGAGGGATCCCTCCTCTGCTGCTCTCCCTGAGGTTTCTCCCATGTTCCCCTTTAAACTGGGTTTTCTCCGGAAGTGTTTCCTTGTACGATGTGAGGGTCAAAGGACAGAGGGTCTAAGGACAGAGGGGCTAAGGACAGAGGGTCTAAGGACAGAGGGGCTAAGGACAGAGGGTCTGAGGACAGAGGGTCTGAGGACAGAGGGTCTAAGGACAGAGGGTCTGAGGACAGAGGGTCTAAGGACAGAGGGTCTGAGGACAGAGGGTCTAAGGACAGAGGGTCTGAGGACAGAGGGTCTGAGGACATAGGGTCTGAGGACAGAGGGTGTAAGGACAGAGGGTCTGAGGACAGAGGGTCTGAGGACAGAGGGTGTAAGGACAGAGGGTCTGAGGACATAGGGTCTGAGGACAGAGGGTGTAAGGACAGAGGGTCTGAGGACAGAGGGTCTAAGGACAGAGGGTCTGAGGACATAGGGTCTGAGGACAGAGGGTGTAAGGACAGAGGGTCTGAGGACAGAGGGTCTGAGGACAGAGGGTGTAAGGACAGAGGGTCTGAGACAGAGGGTCTGAGGACAGAGGGTCTAAGGACAGAGGGTCTGAGGACAGAGGGTCTAAGGACAGAGGGTCTGAGGACAGAGGGTCTGAGGACAGAGGGTCTAAGGACAGAGGGTCTAAGGACAGAGGGTCTGAGGACAGAGGGTGTAAGGACAGAGGGTCTGAGGACAGAGGGTCTGAGGACAGTGGGTCTAAGGACAGAGGGTCTGAGGACAGAGGGTCTGAGGACAGAGGGTTTGACTGGGTTTCATTAGTCAGTGGATGACTGTACGTATGGTATCTTTTGAATGCAAATGGAAAGGCTACTAAAGCCACAGAGAAAGTGTCTGTCCCTGCGTGAGTCCCTCTCTCTGCTGCCTGTCACTGAATCCGGTAACAACGGTCGAACGTGAAACATGAGCGGGGAAGATTGTGTTTCCTCGTCTGCTCGACAAACCAGCGACGGCCCCACAGAGAGGAGCTTTTACTGCTTTGCGTGTTCCTTCAAGTGTATCAATCACGCTCATAGACCATTAGTTCTAGGTCTTCTTCAAATCTACTATAAAGGAAACGGTTGCCACGGTTACGCAGCATTCAGAGCCACAGATCTAAGTTCCCCGTGCCTTGTTCCAGACGTGACTCTGGAATGTTCTCTGGACACTGATGTCATTCCTCGCTGTCTTCCACCTGCAGAAACATGAGGATCTATGGGCTGGCATTCAGCCACAATATTTGTTTCTGCACAGCAGTTATATTTATCTTATCGTAACACTCGACTCGGGTGACCAGGTGCCCAGGACGAGGAGAGACTCACACGTCGTGCCGCTTTACATCATTCACCCCTTTGCGCGATTCAAAAGAAACGTTGGCATGCATCACGAACACTCTCCGGGACTCGCCCTCTCCCGGCTGCACCCATAACTAAACACATATCCAGACTTTCTTGATCGATTGACACGGCCGATCTCTTGTTTCTTTCATGACAGCCATTGGATTAAAGCCAAGTTTAGATCAGAAACGATACACCCTGGTTTTGACAAAGTCTTGGCTGTGATGTGCAGTAAAGACAACAAACCTGTTCACCTGTAACCACGACACACCGAGAACAACATCCGGGCCACGAGCGCAGAACCAGGTACTGACGATTACTGTGAGAAAATAAAATAAATATGATGTGCTGTAACTTAAAATGAACATACTGTTCTAATTTAAAGCTGCTTTATTCTGAAAACCGGATGTTCACACACTCGACTTCCGGTTTTCGTGAGTAAATATCGTAATTTTCCGGTTAGCATTAGCATGTAGCTAATATTATGTTTTGTGTACGTCAATTTAAGGAGAAATGACACGTGTTGTTGCACACTAAACACACTGTCTTCAACCCTCACTCGTTGATGCTGCAATACTATTATTAGGGAATGTTTAAATGACAAACAGATATTAGAATATTGTAAAACTAACTAATCTAAACCTGTTCACCTGTAACCACGACACACGAGAACAACATCCGGGCCACGAGCGCAGAACCAGTAACCAGGTACTGACGATTAGCGCCGAGGTTTAGGGTGTCATTGTTTTGGGAGATTCCTTTCTAGGTGAGTAATGTTTGGCAGCAGTAAACAGGACGCCTAAAACACACTGTATTAGCTTTGCTGACGTCATTTTAAAGCTGATATTAGGGATCTTAAAATACTCAGACAGGTAGCTACGATGTTCATTAATGCAAGACACAGAATCCCGCCAGCATGTAACTGGTGTGGTGGGACCGAACTTTAATTTAGTTTGTTTCCTTCACATAGAAACACCTTCTGTCTCAGCATGTGTCTGGATTATTGATAGATTTCTGTGCAGTGACATACATGTGCAGTCCAGTTTTAGGTCTGTTGGGTTTGGTTCATTGGATACGATAAGATAAAGCTTGGGCATCGAGATAATACACATAAAACATTCAGGCCAATCAGTCATAGATCCAGAACAGAGATCACATGGCACAGAAACAAGCAAGAAACAGACAGGTACAGCACTTTCCCTACTGCACCTAGTGTCCATAATTAGGGCTGCTCGATTATGGCAAAAATCATATTTATTCATCACGATTATTTTTGGTCAATAATTGATATCACGATTAAATACGATTATTCATTGACTTCGAAAACATCCATTTATTGAACTTTAAAACAAATAATAATTTGAACCGTATCTTTTTAACTGTTGATTACCCTGAACGTATAATTCAACTGAAAAACCAATACAAAAATTAATTAAATAAATAATAAATACCAATAAACAAGATCAACAAAATATTTTGGAGCGCACTTCCACAAGCTACTAAACATATTTAAATATCCATCCATCCATCCATCCATCTTCTCCCCTTATCCGTGGTCGGGTCGCGGGGGTATCAGTTCCAGCAGAGAGCCCCAAACGTTCCTTTCCCCCTCATCAACCAGCTTTGACTGGGGGGTCCCAAGGCGCTCCCAGGCCAGCGAAGAGATATAATCCCTCCACCTGGTCCTAGGTCTACCCCTTGGTCTCCTCCCAGCTGGACGTGCCTGGAACACCTCCCTAGGGAGGCGCCCAGGTGGCATCCTAACTAGGTGCCCAACCACCTCAACTGGCTCCTTTCGACGCGAAGGAGGAGCGGCTCAACTCCGAGTCCCTCCCTGATGACCGAACCTCTCACCTTATCCCTGAGGGAGACGCCAGCCACCCTGCGGAGGAAACCCATCTCGGCCGCTTGTATCTTGTATATTTAAATATGATAAATAGAAATAAATTAGACTACAATTAATTAGATCAAATATGTCGTGCGCTGTCACAACCGAGCAAAGCAAAACAATCGTTTTTTTCCATTATGTTGTTTTCGTAATTGTGGCAGGCCATAATCGTAATTGCGATCAAAATACGATTAATTGCACGGCCTATTACCTATTTGCACATCATGCACTTCCCCTATTTAACCTTCTCGATTGCACAAACTACACCGTAAACATTGCACCTCCCAACAACTCCTAACCTGCTCCATTGTTCTTTGTTTGGCCTGCGACAAATCCCCCTGGGCTGGATGTCCTGACAGGAAGCCACCCAGTGCAGACGCTCCGGGGGGGAGGGGTCTCAAGCCCAGCAACACATCCTTGTTTCAATGAACATAAGAAAGCATGAGATGGATGGTCTTGGCAACACTCATTCGTCGTTCGTGAGGATCGATTGTCTCCGAAGTGATTTATAGATTCAAAAGAACGATTATTCGTATGGACAGGTGCAAACGTGTTACAACGGCTTACAACTCTTCCATCGGGAGAAAGTCGCTTCAGAAACGATGCAGATATAAAAAGATGTTCCTGTGCTCACGAAGAAACATCTTCAGCAGCGTGAGGAGACATGGCAGCGTTTACTAAAAGCTGCAGAAACCAGACGCTGAAGAAGCTCAAAACACAACGAGACCAGGGGACACTAAGACCAGGGGACACTAAAGAGTGACGCACACAGCTGGGAGACCAGGGGACACTAAAGAGTGGGGCACACAGCTGGGAGACCAGGGGACACTAAAGGGTGATGCACACAGCTGGAGACCAGGGGACACTAAAGAGTGACACACACAGCTGGGAAACCAGGGGACACTAAAGAGTGACGCACACAGCTGGGAGACCAGGGGACACTAAAGAGTGACGCACATAGCTGGGAGACCAGGGGACACTAAAGAATGACGCACACAGCTGGGACGGAGCGCTTGGTGACGTTCAGGATCATAAAGCTGAACAACTGTCTCTGTCGTTGGAAACTAAAATGTTTGATGGTGTTATTTTAACAAAGTGGTCACATGACTCCTGATGTCTCTGCAGACCTGCTGTGAGCTAGCTCGCTAACGTAGCTAACGTAGCTAACGTAGCTAATGTAGCTAACGTAGCTAACGTAGCTAACGTAGCTAACGTAGCTAATGTAGCTAACGTAGCTAATGTAGCTAACGTCGCTAACGTAGCTAACGTTGCTAACGTTGCTAACGTCGCTAACGTAGCTAATGTAGCTAACGTAGCTAACGTAGCTAACGTAGCTAACCCAGTAGTTTCAGATTGACTGACAGGTATGAGACAGACTAACTGACATATCGGACTAACCAGAAGTGAGAAAAGGGGCGGGGCTACACACGGTGAATAGACAGACATGTTCAACCTTTACTAACCCTGTTACTTTTTTTTCCAGATAAAAAAACATCGACCCAAAACAGCTCTTATTTTTTATTATTAAATCCACAATTGTTCATCTTACAAATTAAGAACAACTTTTAAACACAAAAAGTTCACATTCTCCAGTATATGACACCGTAAACAAGAAGTGTATTAAGAAGTGTTTCTATAACCCAAATTCCTGATAGTCTGTAAGTGTATTATATACAACGTTATATACATTAGCCGTGACAACAAGAGACAAAGATGCAGATTGACGGCTGATTGGAGTAGAGACAATGTAAACATATATTACAATTATAGATCGCTATCAATGGTTATTGCTCAGGAGACACCCGTTCTCATTGGCTGCTGCTCCACGCCGAGGAGGAATACGTAGCCCTGTTGTGTTGGGATACAAAACGACCTCACCAGCACAATTAATCACAACAAAACTAGGAGAGAACGCAAATAATACAATTAGTTTAAACCGTATCTAAGTATTTACAAATCTACATCTGCAAAACTAAAGATGCACACATGGGGAAACACATTTAAAGAACATAGACATTTAAATGCAAGACATTTCATCAGGATACGACCAAACTAATGTCCCAGAATTCAGAGAAATTACAAATATGGTTTTATTTCCTATTGTTTCAAATAGGATTGTGTGTTCCTTTAGTAACACTTGGACATATTGTTATTATTATGTCATGTGATTGTAAACCTTAAGGCATGATGATTAAGGCACAAGTAATACACTTTAAAACCGAGTGTTGTAGGAATGATCGAAACCAGAGGTGTCTAAACGTACAGAAAGACAAACGAAGGGCCCCTCACCAAATGTAGGTAAATGACGCTTGATCATTGATACGCAAGCTTCCTGCGTGGGCCATATTCCATTATACTTTAGAATGATCCGAGGGCCTGTTACCCTGGTTGCTGATTGGCTAATGGCTACACAAGCCAACAAATCGTTATGACATCATAAAGTGGCCAAAATCTGAACAGCTCATTTTCAGACGAAAATGGCTCAGGACAAAAAGTGAGAAAGTCTTTTTACACAGAGGGGACACATGTTGATGTAGAAGAGACGTGGAGAAGAGGGGACACATGTTGATGTAGAAGAGACGTGGAGAAGAGGGGACACATGTTGATGTAGAAGAGACGTGGAGAAGAGGGGACACATGTTGATGCAGAAGAGACATGGAGAAGAGGGGACACATGTTGATGTAGAAGAGACATGGAGAAGAGGGGACACATGTTGATGTGGAGAAGAGGGGACACATGTTGATGTAGAAGAGACGTGGAGAAGAGGGGACACATGTTGATGTAGAAGAGACATAAAGAAGAGGGGACACGTGTTGATGTGGAGAAGAGGGGACACATGTTGATGTAGAAGAGACGTGGAGAAGAGGGGACACATGTTGATGTAGAAGAGACATGAAGAAGAGGGGACACATGTTGATGTAGAAAAGACATGGAGAAGAGAGGACACATGTTGATGTAGAAGAGACATGGAGAAGAGGGGACACATGTTGATGTAGAAGAGACATGGAGAAGAGGGGACACATGTTGATGTAGAAGAGACATGAAGAAGAGGGGACACATGTTGATGTAGAAGAGACATGAAGAAGAGGGGACACATGTTGATGTAGAAGAGACATGAAGAAGAGGGGACACATGTTGATGTAGAAGAGACATGGAGAAGAGGGGACACATGTTGATGTAGAAGAGACGTGAAGAAGAGGGGACACGTGTTGATGTAGAGGAGACATGAAGAAGAGGGGACACATGTTGATGTAGAAGAGACATGAAGAAGAGGGGACACATGTTGACGTAGAAGAGACATGAAGAAGAGGGGACACATGTTGATGTAGAAGAGACATGGAGAAGAGGGGACACATGTTGATGTAGAAGAGACATGGAGAAGAGGGGACACATGTTGATGTAGAAGAGACATGGAGAAGAGGGGACACATGTTGATGTAGAAGAGACGTGAAGAAGAGGGGACACATGTTGATGTAGAAGAGACATGGAGAAGAGGGGACACATGTTGATGTGGAAGAGACATGGAGAAGAGGGGACACATGTTGATGTAGAAGAGACATGGAGAAGAGGGGACACATGTTGATGTAGAAGAGACGTGAAGAAGAGGGGACACATGTTGATGTAGAAGAGACATGAAGAAGAGGGGACACATGTTGATGTGGAAGAGACATGAAGAAGAGGGGACACATGTTGATGTAGAAGAGACGTGAAGAAGAGGGGACACATGTTGATGTAGAAGAGACATGAAGAAGAGGGGACACATGTTGATGTGGAAGAGACATGAAGAAGAGGGGACACGTGTTGATGTGGAAGAGACACAATAGGTGACCTTTAACCTCTTAGTTGTTTAAGGTTACATATCAAACCAAAGTAACTGACGATGAAAGCTGAAATGGAATTTAAAGTCTAACTGAAAGTAAAAATGATTGGTCGTCAAACTCCTAGACTTCGAACGTTTGAGGTCAAAATCGTTAATAGTTATATTATGTTCTGATGTGAGAGTGCCCGAGTGAAACTGGAATGTGCACGTAGCGATGCTACACACATACAAACTGATCAGCTGTGGAAAAGTTTACCTAAAAGACTGCGTGGAACCCCTCCTTTAATCCCTGGGGTGTGTTCGAGAGAAACCTCTCTACATATGAAAGTCATCAATCACCCATTGACACACATTCATTCATTGCAAGGTGATCAGGAAGATTCAAACACTCTCGCTCTAAAACACAACAAAGGGCGAAGTACCGACCTTCTGATTGGTCGACGAAGAGACGCCGGAGGAATGGAAAGGGTTTGAAAGAAACATCCCGGTTTAATTGGATGTCTTGAGCTCGAAGCGACTGTACACCTGTCTGGACTTCATCTTGTTGTACTGGTTCACCAGGTCCAGCTTGCTGTGTCCCAGCGTCAGTCGCTTCTGGTCATGCCGGCTCATCAGCACGGAGGGGGAGGGCGGGGGGGGTGGGCTCTGCTCGCTCTCCGGCTCGTTCACCGTGAGGTCCGGCCCCCCCCCAGGGAGGAATCTCCAGAGGCAACGGAGACCCCCGAGTGTTGTAGGTCTCCTTGGAGTTGGGCAGGAACATGTCCGATAGCTTGTTGAAGAACTGGTTCGGGGGAGTCCTTTGCTTGGGGGCGAGTTTAACGTCCGTGACGGGGGAGGGCGTATGCGTCCGAAAGCTTGTGGTCGGGCTTTGGAACATATTCGGTTTCGGATCGTACAACCCCAACGCCTGGAATTTGGACGAAGCCCCGCCGATGTTGGACCGCATGGCGTCAGCCGCGTTGGGTTTGTTCCACTCGATGCCCATCTGCTGACCGTACGCCGGCGGGGGGCGATCTTGATGGGTTCCCCCGTTGGATAAACCTCGTGTTCCCGGGGGCGTCGGGGTCAGGCCTCTCCGCTCTGGGCTCAGGAGGGGGTTGCTGTTGGACTCCTTCTTGTCGTGGTTCTGGGTGACCTTGTAGACTGTGTTGGAGGTCATGCCGGGCGCAGCCTTCACACTAGACACGCTGTTACTGGATTGGCTGCTGGAGTTCTCAGAGCAAACCCTGTCCCGCTGTCTGCTGCAGGGCGAGAGGGAAGGGAGGGTTAGTGATAGGAAACTCTCCCTGGTCCCCGGCTCGAGCTTCAGCCTCTGATCCGTGTGTCTGGGATCCTCTCCAGACGGAAGGAGTCATCACATACAGAGACTAGTTCCTGAGCAGTGTCCTTCACATGGAAGGAGTCATCACATACAGAGACTAGTTCCTGAGCAGTGTCCTTCACATGGAAGGAGTCATCACATACAGAGGCTAGTTCCTGAGCAGTGTCCTTCACATGGAAGGAGTCATCACATACAGAGACTAGTTCCTGAGCAGTGTCCTTCACATGCTGGTATCAAGAGAGGGAGTCACACAGTCACAAGATGGAGGAACAGAAAGCAGTATTCAATGTTTACTTCAGATTAGCTCCACGTCAGAAATGAGCATGCTTGATGTCTCTCTCCACGTCAGAAATGAGCATGCTTGATGTCTCTCTCCATAGAGGCTGAGTCATCATGTTCATCACATAGCTATCATCTGCCTCAAGCAGTCCTGATGCTCTTCTGGGTCATCTCACATCCTGTCATGGTCACAGCTACAGTTGATACCTTTGTAGCATGCTACTCTCATGCTGGAGGAGGACACTCAGGATGTCCACAGCAGTTAGCATCAGTGGTGCAGAGTAACTAAGTGCATGCATGAATCAGGTCATCCTTGGATACACAAACAAAGCGTGGTACCTATCAAACTCTGGAACTCTCGCTTCCTTCACACCCAACAGACACACACCTGTTCAGATCAGCCTCCTCACTGTGGCTCCCGATCACCTGTCTACCCTGGAAGACCTGTCCCTCTCATGTGTGTCCACTTTCACTGTCTTCTCCATGATGGTATGTTTGTGTTTGCATCACGTTCTGTTGTTTTGACCTCTTAGAATATGTTGGGACACCCTGAGTGTCCTCTTCCAACATGAGAGTAGCATGCTACAAAGGTATCAACTGTAGCTGTGAACATGGCAGGATGTGTGATGACCCGGAAGAGCATCAGGACTGCTTGAGGCATGTGATAGCTATGTGGTTAACATGATGACTCAGCCTCTATGGAGAGAGACATCAAGCATGCTCATTATGGAGAGAGACATCACGCATGCTCATTTCTGACGTGGAGCTAATCTGAAGTAAACATTGAAGACTGCTTTCTGTTCCTCCATCTTGTGACTGTGTGACTCCCTCTCTTGATATCAGCATGTGAAGGACGCTGCTCAGGGACTAGTCTCTGTATGTGATGACTCCTTCCCTCTGGAGAGGATCCCAGACACACGGATCAGAGGCTGAAGCTCACGCCGGGGACCAGGGAGAGTTTCCTAACAGAATATTTAACAACTTGTACGGTGTCCTTGGGTGTCATGAAAGACGCCATAAATAACTTTCACCATCACCATCACCATCATCATCATCATCATCACCTGTCTGAGAGGAGGTCCAGCCCCGGGACCGGGCCACCGGGCGTCATCATGGCCTGGTAGGAGGGGTAGTAGGGAAGCCCCCCCCCCTCCTCCTCCGCGTTGAAGAAGCAGTCGATGATCTGCGAGTCGGCGTAGAGGCAGCGGAACTCCCGGTCGAAGCTGTCCGTGATC
Organism: Champsocephalus esox; assembly: GCA_036324585.1. NCBI lineage: Eukaryota > Metazoa > Chordata > Actinopteri > Perciformes > Channichthyidae > Champsocephalus > Champsocephalus esox. Next base: position 45,545,164 of record CM070495.1, read on the forward strand.
CGGCCGGAGAAATGCATCACCATGTTGCTGTGCACCTGAGCCGAGAGCCAGGTGAAGCTGGAGAGGAGGGAGGACGCAGTGTTAGGGACACGGTGAGAGGAGGGAGGACGCAGTGTTAGGGACACGGTGAGAGGAGGGAGGACGCAGTGTTAGGGACACGGTGAGAGGAGGGAGGACGCAGTGTTAGGGACACGGTGAGAGGAGGGAGCACGCAGTGTTAGGGACACGGTGAGAGGAGGGAGGACGCAGTGTTAGGGACACGGTGAGAGGAGGGAGGACGCAGTGTTAGGGACACGGTGAGAGGAGGGAGCACACAGTGTTAGGGACACGGTGAGAGGAGGGAGCACGCAGTGTTAGGGACACGGTGAGAGGAGGGAGCACGCAGTGTTAGGGACACAGTGAGAGGAGGGAGCACGCAGTGTTAGGGACACGGTGAGAGGACGCAGTGTTCGGGACACGGTGAGAGGAGGGAGCACGCAGTGTTAGGGACACGGTGAGAGGAGGGAGCATGCAGTGTTAGGGACATGGTGAGAGGAGGGAGCACGCAGTGTTAGGGACACGGTGAGAGGAGGGAGGACGCAGTGTTAGGGACACGGTGAGAGGACGCAGTGTTCGGGACACGGTGAGAGGAGGGAGAACGCAGTGTTAGGGACACAGTGAGAGGAGGGAGCACGCAGTGTTAGGGACACGGTGAGAGGAGGGAGGACGCAGTGTTAGGGACACGGTGAGAGGAGGGAGGACGCAGTGTTAGGGACACGGTGAGAGGAGGGAGCACGCAGTGTTAGGGACACGGTGAGAGGAGGGAGGACGCAGTGTTAGGGACACTGTGAGAGGAGGGAGGACGCAGTGTTAGGGACACGGTGAGAGGAGGGAGCACGCAGTGTTAGGGACACGGTGAGAGGAGGGAGGACGCAGTGTTAGGGACATGGTGAGAGGAGGGAGCACGCATGTCAACAAGGCAGTACCAAGTGATTCACAACAGATAATAAAAGCATAGAGGGGAAAGGACTCAGATCTTGTACTTCAGTAAAAGTAGAAGTACTCAGATGTTGTACTTGAGTAAAAGTAGAAGTACTCAGATCTAGTACTTGAGTAAAAGTAGAAGTACTCAGGTCTTGTGCTTGAGTAAAAGTAGAAGTACTCAGATCTTGTACTTCAGTAAAAGTAGAAGTACTCAGATCTAGTACTTGAGTAAAAGTAGAAGTACTCAGGTATTGTACTTGAGTCAAAGTAGAAGTACTCAGATCTTGAGTAAAAGTAGAAGTACTCAGATCGTGTACTTGAGTAAAAGTAGAAGTACTCAGATCTTGTACTTGAGTAAAAGTAGAAGTACTCAGATCTTGTACTTGAGTAAAAGTAGAAGTACTCAGATCTTGTACTTGAGTAAAAGTAGAAGTACTCAGGTCTTGTACTTGAGTAAAAGTAGAAGTACTCAGATGTTGTACTTGAGTAAAAGTAGAAGTACTCAGGTCTTGTACTTGAGTAAAAGTAGAAGTACTCAGATGTTGTACTTGAGTAAAAGTAGAAGTACTCAGATCTAGTACTTCAGTAAAAGTAGAAGTACTAGATCTAGTACTTCAGTAAAAGTAGAAGTACTCAGATGTTGTACTTGAGTAAAAGTAGAAGTACTCAGGTCTTGTACTTGAGTAAAAGTAGAAGTACTCAGATGTTGTACTTGAGTAAAAGTAGAAGTACTCAGATCTAGTACTTCAGTAAAAGTAGAAGTACTCAGATGTTGTACTTGAGTAAAAGTAGAAGTACTCAGGTCTTGTGCTTGAGTAAAAGTAGAAGTACTCAGATCTTGTACTTCAGTAAAAGTAGAAGTACTCAGATCTAGTACTTGAGTAAAAGTAGAAGTACTCAGATCTTGTCCTTGAGTAAAAGTAGAAGTACTCAGGTCTTGTGCTTGAGTAAAAGTAGAAGTACTCAGATCTAGTACTTGAGTAAAAGTAGAAGTACTCAGATCTAGTACTTCAGTAAAAGTAGAAGTACTCAGATGTTGTACTTGAGTAAAAGTAGAAGTACTCAGATATTGTACTTGAGTAAAAGTAGAAGTACCAGAGTGTAGGAATACTCTGTCACAGTAAAAGTATTCAAAATGTCCCTCAAGTGAAAGTAGAAAGTATTCTCATCTAAATATAGTAAAGACAGTGAAAGTAGTCGTTGTGCAGATTGGTCCATTTCAGAATAATATATATGATGTGTTTTATAAAGATTGATCATGAAAGTGTTCTCAAAGCTGGAGGAGGAGCAGCTAGTCTGAAGTACTTTGTAGACTGCAGGGTAGCTGGTGGAGGGGCAGCTAGTCTGAAGTACTTTGTAGACTGCAGGGTAGCTGGTGGAGGAGCAGCTAGTCTGAAGTACTTTGTAGACTGCAGGGTAGCTGGTGGAGGAGCAGCTAGTCTGAAGTACTTTGTAGACTGCAGGGTAGCTGGTGGAGGTGCAGCTAGTCTGAAGTACTTTGTAGACTGCAGGGTAGCTGGTGGAGGTGCAGCTAGTCTGAAGTACTTTGTAGACTGCAGGGTAGCTGGTGGAGGAGCAGCTAGTCTGAAGTACTTTGTAGACTGCAGGGTAGCTGGTGGAGGTGCAGCTAGTCTGAAGTACTTTGTAGACTGCAGGGTAGCTGGTGGAGGTGCAGCTAGTCTGAAGTACTTTGTAGACTGCAGGGTAGCTGGTGGAGGTGCAGCTAGTCTGAAGTACTTTGTAGACTGCAGGGTAGCTGGTGGAGGAGCAGCTAGTCTGAAGTACTTTGTAGACTGCAGGGTAGCTGGTGGAGGTGCAGCTAGTCTGAAGTACTTTGTAGACTGCAGGGTAGCTGGTGGAGGTGCAGCTAGTCTGAAGTACTTTGTAGACTGCAGGGTAGCTGGTGGAGGTGCAGCTAGTCTGAAGTACTTTGTAGACTGCAGGGTAGCTGGTGGAGGTGCAGCTAGTCTGAAGTACTTTGTAGACTGCAGGGTAGCTGGTGAAGGTGCAGCTAGTCTGAAGTACTTTGTAGACTGCAGGGTAGCTGGAGGAGGTGCAGCTAGTCTGAAGTACTTTGTAGACTGCAGGGTAGCTGGTGGAGGTTCAGCTAGTCTGAAATACTTTGTAGACTGCAGGGTAGCTGGTGAAGGTGCAGCTAGTCTGAAGTACTTTGTAGACTGCAGGGTAGCTGGTGAAGGTGCAGCTAGTCTGAAGTACTTTGTAGACTGCAGGGTAGCTGGTGAAGGAGCAGCTAGTCTGAAGTACTTTGTAGACTGCAGGGTAGCTGGTGGAGGTGCAGCTAGTCTGAAGTACTTTGTAGACTGCAGGGTAGCTGGTGAAGGTGCAGCTAGTCTGAAGTACTTTGTAGACTGCAGGGTAGCTGGTGGAGGTGCAGCTAGTCTGAAGTACTTTGTAGACTGCAGGGTAGCTGGTGAAGGTGCAGCTAGTCTGAAGTACTTTGTAGACTGCAGGGTAGCTGGTGGAGGTGCAGCTAGTCTGAAGTACTTTGTAGACTGCAGGGTAGCTGGTGGATTCACTCCAGGTGGAACTGAACAGTTCTAGCTGGATGTAGATCTCATGGACACCACGGACTAATAAATGAGCCAAATATAGCCTGGTTGGCGGAGCTAATTATTCAGCCTCTTTAAGTGTTCAAAACCCAAATGTGCTCATTATTGTTCGTGACACTTCCCACAAGTGTTAAACGATGATAATCAGGAACAACTGAATGCAACATAGCTGCAGGTATGATGAACTACATCAGAGAGCACCAATGTGACTCATTACCCGCACCGCCTCCAGCCGGTGGACCTGCGGGTCACCGGCTCCCTGAGAGACGCTGAGTCAGCAGACGACAGGAACACGGAGCTGATGCAGCTTTCACGGCTGAGCAGGGGATGACAGACACAGTGGGACTCCCTACCAGGAGACATTTAAGTCCTGGACATTTGAAAACAGATTTAGAACATATCGTACTCACTCTCTACAACACTGCATTTTAATTTAATAAAATGCAACAACTTTCCACCCTTATGATCCCTATGTCCTCTGTGTGTAGCTCTTTAGTAGGTTAGTCTATTATAGGGACACTAAAGAGTGACGCACACAGCTGGAGGCCAGGGGACACTAAAGAGTGACGCACACAGCTGGAGACCAGGGGACACTAAAGAGTGACGCACACAGCTGGGAGACCAGGGGACACTAAAGAGTGACGCACACAGCTGGAGACCAGGGGACACTAAAGAGTGACGCACACAGCTGGGAGACCAGGGGACACTAAAGAGTGACGCACACAGCTGGAGACCAGGGGACACTAAAGAGTGACGCACACAGCTGGGAGACCAGGGGACACTAAAGAGTGACGCACACAGCTGGGAGACCAGGGGACACTAAAGAGTGACGCACACAGCTGGGAGACCAGGGGACACTAAAGAGTGACGCACACAGCTGGAGGCCAGGGGACACTAAAGAGTGACGCACACAGCTGGGAGGCCAGGGGACACTAAAGAGTGACGCACACAGCTGGAGACCAGGGGACACTAAAGAGTGACGCACACAGCTGGGAGACCAGGGGACACTAAAGAGTGACGCACACAGCTGGGAGGCCAGGGGACACTAAAGAGTGACGCACACAGCTGGGAGACCAGGGGACACTAAAGAGTGACGCACACAGCTATAGCACATTTGCACTGTAGAATCTCGATTATCACACACACACACACACACACACACACACACACACACACACACACACACACACACACACACACACACACACACACACACACACACACACACACACACACACACACACACACACACACACACACACACACACACACACACACACACACACACACACACACACACACACACACACACACACACACACACACACACACACACACACACACACACACACACACACACACACACACACACACACACGTCGTCGTGCCAGATGCACCAGCTCCGCTTCTCTGCAGAACTTGCTGCAACTTGTCCCAGAGTCAGCAATAATCCTCTTTCTCCAACAACGTACTGAACATGGAATAAGATATGTATTCATCTCTGCAAGGGACGATACCACACACAACAATGAAGCATGCATTCAAACAACACATCCGTTTCTGAACTTAAATATTGTTGAAGGTTTGCAGAGATGCAGAAGCATGCTCAGACTCTGAGTGTTTCACAGCAGCTTCAGAGAGAACCTGCAGGACGGCTTTTCCTCCGCCGTCTCACTGATCACATGCTGTGCAGTTAAAGGAGGATCGGAGCACGCCCTTCACTTCATGCACCGTAAACCGTCTTACAGGCATGCAAATCAGAGGCTGTGCTTGATGCTCCAATTCTACTTAAGAAGTCATAACATGTCATATCGTACTGTATTTCCCTATCATGTAACCGTTAGAGGGCTTCAAGCTCTATTGCTTCAGCTTATCTTTGTGACCGTGTTTATAGTGGGTCCCTATAGAGGGACGGACACACCAACCCTACAGCAAAGCAGTAGCTGGAGGGTTGCTGGTTGCTAGAAAGTACAGGTATTTGGGTTCAACATGTAAGAAGTAGAAAGTACAGGTATTTGAGTTCAACATGTAAGAAGTAGAAAGTACATGTATTTGAGTTCAACATGTGAGAAGTAGAAAGTACAGGTATTTGGGTTCAACATGTAAGAAGTAGAAAGTACAGGTATTTGAGTTCAACATGTGAGAAGTAGAAAGTACAGGTATTTGGGTTCAACATGTAAGAAGTAGAAAGTACAGGTATTTGAGTTCAACATGTAAGAAGTAGAAAGTACAGGTATTTGGGTTCAACGTGTAAGAAGTAGAAAGTACAGGTATTTGAGTTCAACATGTGAGAAGTAGAAAGTACAGGTATTTGAGTTCAACATGTGAGAAGTAGAAAGTACAGGTATTTGGGTTCAACATGTAAGAAGTAGAAAGTACAGGTATTTGAGTTCAACAGGTGAGAAGTAGAAAGTACAGGTATTTGAGTTCAACATGTGAGAAGTAGAAAGTACAGGTATTTGGGTTCAACATGTAAGAAGTAGAAAGTACAGGTATTTGAGTTCAACATGTAAGAAGTAGAAAGTACAGGTATTTGGGTTCAACGTGTAAGAAGTAGAAAGTACAGGTATTTGAGTTCAACATGTAAGAAGTAGAAAGTACAGGTATTTGAGTTCAACATGTGAGAAGTAGAAAGTACAGGTATTTGAGTTCAACATGTAAGAAGTAGAAAGTACATGTATTTGAGTTCAACATGTGAGAAGTAGAAAGTACAGGTATTTGGGTTCAACATGTAAGAAGTAGAAAGTACAGGTATTTGAGTTCAACATGTAAGAAGTAGAAAGTACAGGTATTTGGGTTCAACATGTAAGAAGTAGAAAGTACAGGTATTTGAGTTCAACATGTAAGAAGTAGAAAGTACAGGTATTTGAGTTCAACATGTGAGAAGTAGAAAGTACAGGTATTTGAGTTCAACATGTGAGAAGTAGAAAGTACAGGTATTTGAGTTCAACATGTGAGAAGTAGAAAGTACAGGTATTTGAGTTCAACATGTAAGAAGTAGAAAGTACAGGTATTTGAGTTCAACATGTGAGAAGTAGAAAGTACAGGTATTTGAGTTCAACATGTGAGAAGTAGAAAGTACAGGTATTTGAGTTCAACATGTAAGAAGTAGAAAGTACAGGTATTTGAGTTCAACATGTGAGAAGTAGAAAGTACAGGTATTTGAGTTCAACATGTGAGAAGTAGAAAGTACAGGTATTTGGGTTCAACATGAGAGAAGTAGAAAGTACAGGTATTTGAGTTCAACATGTAAGAAGTAGAAAGTACAGGTATTTGAGTTCAACATGAGAGAAGTAGAAAGTACAGGTATTTGAGTTCAACATGTAAGAAGTAGAAAGTACAGGTATTTGAGTTCAACATGTGAGAAGTAGAAAGTACAGGTATTTGAGTTCAACATGTAAGAAGTAGAAAGTACAGGTATTTGGGTTCAACATGTGAGAAGTAGAAAGTACAGGTATTTGGGTTCAACATGTAAGAAGTAGAAAGTACAGGTATTTGGGTTCAACATGTGAGAAGTAGAAAGTACAGGTATTTGGGTTCAACATGTAAGAAGTAGAAAGTACAGGTATTTGAGTTCAACATGTGAGAAGTAGAAAGTACAGGTATTTGTGTTCAACATGTAAGAAGTAGAAAGTACAGGTATTTGAGTTCAACGTGTAAGAAGTAGAAAGTACAGGTATTTGGGTTCAACGTGTAAGAAGTAGAAAGTACAGGTATTTGAGTTCAACATGTAAGAAGTAGAAAGTACAGGTATTTGGGTTCAACGTGTAAGAAGTAGAAAGTACAGGTATTTGAGTTCAACATGTAAGAAGTAGAAAGTACAGGTATTTGGGTTCAACGTGTAAGAAGTAGAAAGTACAGGTATTTGAGTTCAACATGAGAGAAGTAGAAAGTACAGGTATTTGAGTTCAACATGTAAGAAGTAGAAAGTACAGGTATTTGAGTTCAACATGAGAGAAGTAGAAAGTACAGGTATTTGAGTTCAACATGTGAGAAGTAGAAAGTACAGGTATTTGAGTTCAACATGTAAGAAGTAGAAAGTACAGGTATTTGAGTTCAACATGAGAGAAGTAGAAAGTACAGGTATTTGAGTTCAACATGTGAGAAGTAGAAAGTACAGGTATTTGAGTTCAACATGTGAGAAGTAGAAAGTACAGGTATTTGAGTTCAACATGAGAGAAGTAGAAAGTACAGGTATTTGAGTTCAACATGTAAGAAGTAGAAAGTACAGGTATTTGGGTTCAACATGTAAGAAGTAGAAAGTACAGGTATTTGAGTTCAACATGTGAGAAGTAGAAAGTACAGGTATTTGAGTTCAACATGTGAGAAGTAGAAAGTACAGATATTTGAGTTCAACATGTAAGAAGTAGAAAGTACAGGTATTTGGGTTCAACGTGTAAGAAGTAGAAAGTACAGGTATTTGAGTTCAACATGTAAGAAGTAGAAAGTACAGGTATTTGAGTTCAACATGTAAGAAGTAGAAAGTACAGGTATTTGAGTTCAACATGTGAGAAGTAGAAAGTACAGGTATTTGAGTTCAACATGTAAGAAGTAGAAAGTACAGGTATTTGGGTTCAACATGTAAGAAGTAGAAAGTACAGGTATTTGAGTTCAACATGTGAGAAGTAGAAAGTACAGGTATTTGAGTTCAACATGTAAGAAGTAGAAAGTACAGGTATTTGGGTTCAACATGTAAGAAGTAGAAAGTACAGGTATTTGAGTTCAACATGTAAGAAGTAGAAAGTACAGGTATTTGAGTTCAACATGTAAGAAGTAGAAAGTACAGGTATTTGGGTTCAACATGTAAGAAGTAGAAAGTACAGGTATTTGAGTTCAACATGTGAGAAGTAGAAAGTACAGGTATTTGAGTTCAACATGTAAGAAGTAGAAAGTACAGGTATGTGTGTGGCGCGTGCGTGTAGAGAAAGCGAGAGAGAAGTGTTCCTAAAGGGAACAGCAGAAGAAGACAGACAGGAAGTAAACACTAAAGGGAACAGCAGAAGAAGACAGACAGGAAGTAAACACTAAAGGGAACAGCAGAAGAAGACAGAGAGGAAGTGAACACTAAAGGGAACAACAGAAGAAGACAGACGGGAAGTAAACACTAAAGGGAACAGCAGAAGAAGACAGACAGGAAGTAAACACTAAAGGGAACAACAGAAGAAGAGAGAGAGGAAGTAAACACTAAAGGGAACAGCAGAAGAAGACAGACAGGAAGTAAACACTAAAGGGAACAGCAGAAGAAGACAGACAGGAAGTCATTGGTTTAATAATATATAATAATGTGCAGCGAAGCATTATTCCTTACTGAAAAGAGAGTGTGTAAACACGAAACAGGACGTGGTGCTTTAACAGACAACAGCTAATAATGACCTCCTTATTATCAGTGATTGTTATTCTTTGCTTCTTAAACAAAGGTATCTGTCTCCGTCTCTCACAGCGGACACTTCCCGGTATCAAAGTGCCGAGCAGTGTTTTTCATTTCAGCATTGGAACAGGTATAGATTGCGTAGGAGGGAGGGACAGGTGTGTTCAGGTGATAAGAGGAAATATTTGCTTCAACTCATTCACCTGGCAGCTCCCCACACCTCGCCCTTCATTCCACAGCTGCACACGCCACCCACACACACCTGAACACACACCAATGGATCGCTAGTACCGTGTATGCAAGAACAGCTTTTGTGCATAATGTCTCAATATGTCAAATGTCTGTCAAAATGCACCGGATTAGTACCGGATATTTCTCTCATAACGGTAAAAAGGTTGAACGTGGAACGCTGGACACTTCTCACACTCAACGACCACCATCTTGGCTACGTAGCTAATGTTACATGTGGTGATCATTTGGATAATCTCCACATATTAACACCACTTTGTGATTTCTGAAGTAAAAAGCTAACGTTATGCTATAAAGGAACTACAATTTCCTTCGGGATAAATAAAGTACTATCTTATCTTATCTTACAACAAGGTCATATGACTTCGCCACCGCTAAGCTAAAGGAGGCTAATGTTGGGCTATAAAGGAACTACAGCACGGTCACATGACTTCACGTCACCACCGCTAAGCTAAAGGTAGCTAATGTTGTGCTATAAAGGAACTACAGCACGGTCACATGACTTCACGTCACCACCGCTAAGCTAAAGGAGGCTAATGTTGGGCTATAAAGGAACTACAGCACGGTCACATGACTTCACGTCACCACCGCTAAGCTAAAGGAGGCTAATGTTGGGCTATAAAGGAACTACAGCACGGTCACATGACTTCACGTCACCACCGCTAAGCTAAAGGAGGCTAATGTTGGGCTATAAAGGAACTACAGCACGGTCACATGACTTCACGTCACCACCGCGAAGCTAAAGGCGGCTAATGTTGGGCTAACGTCTCAGACGAAAACAATACGATATTATTAAAACAACAAGGACGGGACAGTATTTGACATAACAAGGACGAAATGAAATGATTGAGAGGATTTAAGGTGTGTAGCTGAAGACACACCTCAGGAGCACAAAGATGAAAGAATGCGTCAATATAAACTCTGAAGGTCCCGACAAATATTTTAAATGTCATCGTTAGTGGATGCTGCTAATTATTCATGGAGGTTGCTCAATCTGTCAAACAGCAGCCTTGCCTAAAGTATAGTGATTTAAAACGAGAAGAGGAAATTGAAGACTTGCTTAATTTGTCCTGCATGGGGAATTCAAAGTAATAATCTCCAGTTATAACAAACTATAGCTTTTCTATATGAATGTAATTCAAATGAATAGTGTAGAGCACCTGTAGATTCGATCTTAAACCTTTCTTTCATTAGTTACACACTAAGCAGCAAGTACGAGCACAGTGAAAGTATTTTAAACAATAAATGATGGTGGTGTTAAATCATATACGGCTGACAGTCCTCTCTGAGCTCCAGCAGTAATTACAGGCATTACTCAGGAATGCTCACGACAGTTTCAATAGTCACAATAAGAGCACTGTTCAACACACACACACACACACACACACACACACCTCCTGCTTACCAGGCAGCATGCAAAGTGAAATGCTAATGCTAATCGTGCGAGGCCACAGACTCTGATATTTCAACGTTTACACTTGTTGTATTTCCTGCGCTCCCTTCATCGCTCTTCACGTTTCCGTGTGAAGAGCGAACCTCCTCTCACACATCGTGTTAATCCCAGGCTTCAGCATCGTGACAGCCTCACTGACAAACACCACTTCTGTGGGACTTGCAGACTGAATACGAACTGCAGAGAGACTCTTGGACTGCAGTTATCATAACCTCAAAACAGATTTATTATATGAGACGCTAATGTCTCTCAGGCTTCTTCCAGGTTCCAGGGTTGCCGTTATATGTTCGACTCACCAGAGCTCCAACAGAAGAGTGTTTCCACCGGCTGAGGAGTGCTAACGCTGACAGAACACTCTTCTTCTTGGGAGTCTACTTTAACTGGACAAGATGGATCACATTCTGATCGTGCAAGGAGTCACTGTTGTGGCTCTCAGATTTATTTTCCAAAGTTCTGCAGTTCCTTCTGTTTCGAAACCCAAAGGCTCCACGTGAAGAAACATCTCCAGCAGCTTAAGGAGATGTGCGGCGTTTAGAGGACATCCAGCAGCTTGAGGAGATGTGCGGCGTTTAGAGGACATCCAGCAGCTTGAGGAGACATGCAGCGTTTAGAGGACATCCAGCAGCTTGAGGAGACATGCGGCGTTTAGAGGACATCCAGCAGCTTGAGGAGACATGCAGCGTTTAGAGGACATCCAGCAGCTTGAGGAGACATGCAGCGTTTAGAGAACATCCAGCAGCTTGAGGAGATGTGCAGCATTTATAGAACATCCAGCAGCTTGAGGAGACATGCAGCGTTTAGAGGACATCCAGCAGCTTGAGGAGACATGCGGCGTTTAGAGGACATCCAGCAGCTTGAGGAGACATGCAGCGTTTAGAGGACATCCAGCAGCTTGAGGAGACATGCAGCGTTTAGAGAACATCCAGCAGCTTGAGGAGATGTGCGGCGTTTAGAGAACATCCAGCAGCTTGAGGAGATGTGCTGCGTTTAGAGGACATCCAGCAGCTTGAGGAGACATGCAGCGTTTAGAGGACATCCAGCAGCTTGAGGAGATGTGCGGCGTTTAGAGAACATCCAGCAGCTTGAGGAGATGTGCGGCGTTTAGAGGACATCCAGCAGCTTGAGGAGACATGCAGCGTTTAGAGGACATTCAGCAGCTTGAGGAGACATGCAGCGTTTAGAGGACATTCAGCAGCTTGAGGAGACATGCAGCGTTTAGAGGACATCTAGCAGCTTGAGGAGACATGGCAGCGTTTAGAGGACATCCAGCAGCTTGAGGAGACATGCAGCGTTTAGAGGACATCCAGCAGCTTGAGGAGACGTGCGGCGTTTAGAGGACATCCAGCAGCTTGAGGAGACATGCAGCGTTTAGAGGACATTCAGCAGCTTGAGGAGACATGCAGCGTTTAGAGGACATTCAGCAGCTTGAGGAGACATGGCAGCGTTTAGAGGACATCCAGCAGCTTGAGGAGACATGCAGCGTTTAGAGGACATCCAGCAGCTTGAGGAGACGTGCAGTGTTTAGAGGACATCCAGCAGCTTGAGGAGACATGCAGCGTTTAGAGGACATCCAGCAGCTTGAGGAGACATGCGGCGTTTAGAGGACATCCAGCAGCTTGAGGAGACATGCGGCGTTTAGAGGACATCCAGCAGCTTGAGGAGACATGTGGCGTTTAGAGGACATTCAGCAGGTTGAGGAGACATGCAGCGTTTAGAGGACATCCAGCAGCTTGAGGAGACATGCAGCGTTTAGAGGACATCCAGCAGCTTGAGGAGACGTGCGGCGTTTAGAGGACATCCAGCAGCTTGAGGAGACATGCAGCGTTTAGAGGACATCCAGCAGCTTGAGGAGACATGCGGCGTTTAGAGGACATCCAGCAGCTTGAGGAGACATGCGGCGTTTAGAGGACATCCAGCAGCTTGAGGAGACATGTGGCGTTTAGAGGACATTCAGCAGGTTGAGGAGACATGCAGCGTTTAGAGGACATCCAGCAGCTTGAGGAGACATGCAGCGTTTAGAGGACATCCAGCAGCTTGAGGAGACGTGCGGCGTTTAGAGGACATCCAGCAGCTTGAGGAGACATGCAGCGTTTAGAGAACATCCAGCAGCTTGAGAAGACATGCGGCGTTTAGAGGACATCCAGCAGCTTGAGGAGACATGCAGCGTTTAGAGGACATCCAGCAGCTTGAGGAGACATGCGGCGTTTAGAGGACATCCAGCAGGTTGAGGAGACATGCGGCGTTTAGAGGACATTCAGCAGGTTGAGGAGACATGCAGCGTTTAGAGGACATCCAGCAGCTTGAGGAGACATGCGGCGTTTAGAGGACATTCAGCAGCTTGAGGAGACATGCAGCGTTTAGAGGACATCCAGCAGCTTGAGGAGACATGCAGCGTTTACTAAAAGCTGCAGGAACCAAATGCTGAAGAAGCTCAAAACACAACGGAGACCAGGGGACACTAAAGAGTGACGCACACAGCTGGGAGACCAGGGGACACTAAAGAGTGACGCACACAGCTGGAGACCAGGGGACCCTAAAGAGTGACGCACAGAGCTGGAGACCAGGGGACACTAAAGAGTGACGCACACAGCTGGGAGACCAGGGAACACTAAAGAGTGACGCACACAGCTGGGAGACCAGGGGACACTAAAGAGTGACGCACACAGCTGGAGACCAGGGGACACTAAAGAGTGACGCACAGAGCTGGAGACCAGGGGACACTAAAGAGTGACGCACACAGCTGGGAGACCAGGGGACACTAAAGAGTGACGCACACAGCTGGGAGACCAGGGGACACTAAAGAGTGACACACACAGCTGGAGACCAGGGGACACTAAAGAGTGACGCACACAGCTGGGAGACCAGGGGACACTAAAGAGTGACGCACAGAGCTGGAGACCAGGGGACACTAAAGAGTGACGCACACAGCTGGGAGACCAGGGGACACTAAAGAGTGACGCACACAGCTGGAGACCAGGGGACACTAAAGAGTGACGCAAATGCAAAGTGATTATAAGTGTGTGTGTGTGTGTGTGTGTGTGTCACCTGTATGACCCTGCGATGACCTCTTCACAGTCGATGATCAGGAACTTCTCGAGGACCTGACCGCTGAACTTCTTGCCGCTCTTTGTGCAGTACGTGTCCCCACAAGTAGTGCGAATACGCATATTCTGCGCACACACACACACACACACACACACACACACACACACACACACACAGAACACACATTAAGCTGAAGGCAAAGGAGCATCTTTCTGTTGCATTACAGTTAGCAGAGGAACCTGTGTGTGTGTGTGTGTGTGTGTGTGTGTGTGTGTGTGTGTGTGTGTGTGTGTGTGTGTGTGTGTGTGTGTGTGGTGTGTGTGTGTGAGTGTGTGTGCAGACAAACAGCAGTCAAACACACTGAGTGACTTCTCTAACACATCGTTGTAACACTTACACCCTACACATTCTACTTCTCTGCATCACATGTTTACTTCTTTATTTTTAACCCTTTCAACTTTTGATATTTATATGAATATTTTTTATTCCATTTAATTTAATTGGTGTTTATATAATTTGCAGATTTCTACTCCAACTTCTTATTTGTATACGTTTATTTAATTAAAGTTGTCTTTATTCTATGTTTTATTTTAGCTTCTTATTTATATTTAAATATCCTTATTCTGAAATATTGAATATTTTTATCGCACATTCATATTTTAACTTGTTCAGAGATGTTTGGGAGCCTGAGAGAGCTGGTTTCTTATCATTTGTCCCACGCATGTAGCCGATGTCCCGCGCATGTAGCCTTTGTCCCACGCATGTAGCCGATGTCCCGCGCATGTAGCCTTTGTCCCACGCATGTAGCCGATGTCCCACGCATGTAGCCTTTGTCCCGCGCATGTAGCCTATGTCCCGCGCATGTAGCCTTTGTCCCGCGCATGTAGCCGATGTCCCGCGCATGTAGCCGATGTCCCGCGCATGTAGCCTTTGTCCCACGCATGTAGCCGATGTCCCACGCATGTAGCCTTTGTCCCGCGCATCTAGCCTATGTCCCGCGCATCTAGCCGATGTCCCGCGCATGTAGCCGATGTCCCGCGCATGTAGCCGATGTCCCACGCATGTAGCCGATGTCCCGCGCATGTAGCCGATGTCCCGCGCATGTAGCCGATGTCCCGCGCATGTAGCCGATGTCCCGCGCATGTAGCCGATGTCCCGCGCATGTAGCCGATGTCCCGCGCATGTAGCCGATGTCCCGCGCATGTAGCCGATGTCCCGCGCATGTAGCCGATGTCCCGCGCATGTAGCCGATGTCCCAGGCATGTAGCCTTTGTCCCGCGCATGTAGCCGATGTCCCGCGCATGTAGCCGATGTCCCAGGCATGTAGCCGATGTCCCAGGCATGTAGCCGATGTCCCGCGCATGTAGCCGATGTCCCGCGTGTGATTGACAGTCGCCCGTCTAAAACAAGGCTTTCATACAAAGGTGTGTAGAAAACGAGAGCGATCACCGTGAGCGGAGTCAGATGTCGATCAGTCCCCGGAGGAATGACTTGACGTATGGGTGGAGGCAGATTCCACAGAGTTATTGTCAGATTTAGTTTTTCATTGCGCACGGAGGTGAATACGTTTTGAAGCTTCCCGAAACTCTCAAGAAACGCCCGGCTCATAAAGAAAAGATGGATCTATTGTGGTCAGAATCATTGTTATGTTGATTCCATTCTAAACAATGCAATGACTGACTTGCATACTTTGTGCAAACACTCCCCTAAAGTAAAGCGTTGTTATTAATATGTATAAGCTAACAGTTTAATAGAAGTGTTTATTCTTAAGGGTTAGACATTATATGAACATCTAATCTAGCTCTTAGCAACGCAGTAACATGTCCCGCATTGTCCCACATGTTGCTTGTTGGCACCTGCTCCCTCTAAGACCAGGACTCTCTTGGAGCAACTTTCACGAAGCCCATTCCCCCGGTACATGAGTAGTCAGATTGTGATTACGTCCTCTTAGGGGTCGATGTGTCGCTGATTGCTCACAGCTACCCCATCATGTCGGTGAAGAGGAACACCGACCGCTTTAGATCAAACCCACGAGTGTTTGGACAGGAGGACTCTGTCCACTGATCCTCTGCCTCCCCTCTCACACTGCAGTGAGGCTTCTAGAAGCTCCGTGGCACTGCTGAGTCTGCAGAACGCTGATGCAACACACAGGAGACCACGCCCCGAGGACAAGTCTGTTTACTTTCACATATCTTGGACTGAAAGGGAACGATGCCACGGCGAAGGGCCTTCATTAAAGAGCCTCGTCTCCACTGTTGCAGCCAGGGCTTTGCTTCACAGGAAAGACCCTGATCGTGACGTCTGTAGTCAACACACTATACAAGACTACAATTCCCACGGCACCTTCTCTGGAGCGACAGTGGTGCTCAGCAACCTGCTGGGAAGACGCGGTCGAGGAACAGTTTGTAACCGTTCAATTACCCTTTAAGTTATGAAGTTATATAAGCATTACCAAGACCGAACGAATACCTACGTTGTTTGTTATTTCATTTTATTGTAAAGGTCTCTTTTCTTTGTGGCATGTGTGGTGAACGTCTGTGATCTTACTTTGAGCAAACACATCGCATAATATCATCCAAACCGTCGGAGGCCAAGCAACTCTTCAGCTGTGAGTAACATGAAGGAATACAACGGGTTAAAACACGTCTGTTGAAGGCGTCTAGTGGCTTGACAGAAGAACAAGGAAGCCATGAAGGCGTCTAGTGGCTTGACAGAAGAACAAGGAAGCCATGAAGGCGTCTAGTGGCTTGACAGAAGAACAAGGAAGCCATGAAGGCGTCTAGTGGCTTGACAGAAGAACAAGGAAGCCATGAAGGCGTCTAGTGGCTTGACAGAAGAACAAGGAAGCCATGAAGGCTTCTAGTGGCTTGATAGAAGAACAAGGAAGCCATGAAGGCGTCTAGTGGCTTGACAGAAGAACAAGGAAGCCATGAAGGCGTTTAGTGGCTTGACAGAAGAACAAGGAAGCCATGAAGGCGTCTAGTGGCTTGACAGAAGAACAAGGAAGCCATGAAGGCGTTTAGTGGCTTGACAGAAGAACAAGGAAGCCATGAAGGCGTCTAGTGGCTTGAAAGAAGAACAAGGAAGCCATGAAGGCGTCTAGTGGCTTGACAGAAGAACAAGGAAGCCATGAAGGCGTCTAGTGGCTTGACAGAAGAACATGTGCAAAGGTTGAGTGGACATGTAAAACGCATCCGTCCGAGGTTTAACTATAAATAAAGAAGTACTCACACTCATGTGCGAGCTCTGGATATCGAGCGCGGTGCACATATCGGTGAAGGAGTCGATGTTCTTCTCGTCCAGCAGGATGTAAACGGGGACTCGCCGCTTATTGGACGCTTGCATCAAATCACAAAGAAGATCCACGTCCGTGAACACGTCCATCACCAGGGCGATCACCTGAAGAGAGAGGACTCTTTAAAGTAAATACACTACATACAGCTGAACATCAGCAGGAGAGGACTCTTTAAAGTAAAGACACTACATACAGCTGAACATCAGCAGCAGAGGACTCTTTAAAGTAAAGACACTACATACAGCTGAACATCAGCAGGAGAAGACTCTTTAAAGTAAAGACACTACATACAGCTGAACATCAGCAGCAGAGGACTCTTTAAAGTAGAGACACTACACACTGATATACACCTGAACATCAGCAGGAGAGGACTCTTTAAAGTAGAGACACTACATACAGCTGAACATCAGCAGGAGAGGACTCTTTAAAGTAGAGACACTACACACTGATATACACCTGAACATCAGCAGGAGAGGACTCTTTAAAGTAGAGACACTGCATACTGATATACACCTGAACATCAGCAGGAGATGACTCTTTAAAGTAGAGACACTACATACTGATATACACCTGAACATCAGCAGGAGAGGACTCTTTAAAGTAGAGACACTGCATACTGATATACACCTGAACACCAGCAGGAGAGGACTCTTTAAAGTAGAGACACTACATACTGATATACACCTGAACATCAGCAGGAGAGGACTCTTTAAAGTAGAGACACTACATACACCTGAACATCAGCAGGAGAGGACTCTTTAAAGTAGAGACACTACATACAGCTGAACATCAGCAGCAGAGGACTCTTTAAAGTAGAGACACTACATACTGATATACACCTGAACATCAGCAGGAGAGGACTCTTAAAGTAGAGACACTACATACACCTGAACATCAGCAGGAGAGGACTCTTTAAAGTAGAGACACTACATACTGATATATACCTGAACATCAGTAGGAGATGACTCTTTAAAGTAGAGACACTACATACTGATATACACCTGAACATCAGCAGGAGAGGACTCTTTAAAGTAGAGACACTACATACTGATATACACCTGAACATCAGCAGGAGAGGACTCTTTAAAGTAGAGACACTACATACTGATATACACCTGAACATCAGCAGGAGAGGACTCTTTAAAGTAGAGACACTACATACTGATATACACCTGAACATCAGCAGGAGAGGACTCTTTAAAGTAGAGACACTACATACTGATATACACCTGAACATCAGCAGGAGAGGACTCTTTAAAGTAGAGACACTACATACTGATATACACCTGAACATCAGCAGGAGAGGACTCTTTAAAGTAGAGACACTACATACTGATATACACCTGAACATCAGCAGGAGAGGACTCTTTAAAGTAGAGACACTACATACTGATATACACCTGAACATCAGCAGGAGAGGACTCTTTAAAGTAGAGACACTACATACTGATATATACCTGAACATCAGTAGGAGATGACTCTTTAAAGTAGAGACACTACATACTGATATACACCTGAACATCAGCAGGAGAGGACTCTTTAAAGTAGAGACACTACATACTGATATACACCTGAACATCAGCAGGAGAGGACTCTTTAAAGTAGAGACACTACATACTGATATACACCTGAACATCAGCAGGAGAGGACTCTTTAAAGTAGAGACACAGTCAGAGTTACAGTTTCAACAGCAATCATCTAATAGCGCATTTCCACTACACGGCCTCGCTCGGTATAGCTAGGCCTTGTTAGGCCCGGCTCACTTTATGGCGCATTTCCATTACAGTTTAGGAACTGGGGCAGTTACTATAGTAACGCAGTGTAGGCGGAGCTGTGACGTCATCTTCAATGAGAGCCCCAGAAAAACAGCTCTGGGTGCTAAAAAGCTGTTAGCACTCAGAGCTCACAGCTCCTCATATCTGTTCAGAAACTAGACAGAAGTTAAACAAGTCCAAACCACAGACTGCCTGTGTCATGGTGAGTACAGTCGCTGGTTTATTTACGTCTGTATAGGCCGTTGTTGTGAGTGTGGCCGGTCGGAGCATATACTGCGTTAGCTTAGCCGATCTCCATTTAGAAAACACGCATTTTAAAAAGGAGTTTCTCTGCCGTCTGTCTGCAGACTCGTCAAAGCATTAATTCATGGTTGTTACTAACCGGTATCAGTGTGTGTTATATTAGAAACCAGGCCAAGTGGAAACGCAACCAAAAACGGGCCGGGCACGGCTCGGCACGGCTCGGCACGCTTTAAGCGAGCTCCGCGCTGCAGTGGAAACGCGTCATTAGATACCCGTTTGATGCCATATTCATTTAACGGACAATAAAGTAATCTGAACATTTTAATACAACATTTTTCAACTGATACATCAGGCCAGTAAGATGTTGCTGAAACATTCCTATACAACCATTACAATTCCACCAAAATGAGCAGTATGCCCTTTTCAATAATAACTTTATCTAAAAGAGTGATCATTCCCTCTGAATTTGAAGAATATATCTCAATTTCAATATCAGATGAAATAATCGTAGTTAGTCATGTTTTAAATTGTTCAGCCCGAGTTTAATGACACTGCTCTGAGGAACACGTTGAACCTGTTCTCAGGCTGTCTACCTCTAATGCCTCCACGATCCCATCAAGGACAGGACAATCACTCGACATCTTGCCCAGTAGGCTACATGTGTCTGATATCTGGTCAGGATATGTCTCTACTCCTGATATAAGACACACTAACTTCAGACGTAACGCTGCAGTGAGATATCAGGCCTTGATTTTAGACAATGCTTCATCTTGTTAAGTCAAAACATCTGATTTTGAGTTGGATCTCAGATTAATTAATTACGATGTGAGGGTCTAAGGACAGAGGGTCTGAGGACAGAGGGTCTGAGGACAGAGGGTCTGAGGTCAGAGGGTCTGAGGACAGAGGGTCTAAGGATAGAGGGTCTGAGGACAGAGGGTCTGAGGACAGAGGGTCTGAGGACAGAGGGTCTGAGGACAGAGGGTCTAAGGACAGAGGGTGTCGTATTGTCATACTGATATTCTGTACACACTGTGAAGTCCACTGAGACAGATGTAACATGTGTGATATCGGGCTCTAAATAAACATTGATTGATGAAACACATATTTATTAGAAAATCACCAACGAACATTAGAAGAAAAGAAAAACAGTTGAGCATTTGCGGCTCATATTGTCTCCTGATTCTGGTCCAATATAGTTCAACATGAGTTCTCCAGATAGTTACAAGATGTGATTCATCTAAATATCCTTCTTAGTTCTATTGGCCACACACACACACACACACACACACACACCCACACACACACACACACCACACACACACACACACACACCACACACACCACACACACCACACACACACACACACACACACACACACACACACACACACACACACACACACACACACACACCACACACACACACACACACACACACACACACACACACACACCACACACACACACACACACTCACACACACACACACACACACACACACACACACACCACACACACACACACACACACACACACACCACACACACACAACACACACACACACACACACACACACCACACACACACACACACACACACACACACACACACACACACACACACACACACTTTTTTGTCTTATGCAATGAACATCTGAAGAACCAGTTTCTTCCAACAGTGCCAAACACTGCAATTAGGACAACAACAAAAAAAAGTAGGGATGCTCGATTATGGCAAAAACCATCATCTCAATTATTTGGGTCGCTAATTGATATCACGATTATTACATCGCATTTAGCTGACGCTTTTATCCAGAGCGACTCACAATAAGTGCGTTCGACCAGCAAGACACAACCTGAAGAAAACAGAATCATAAAGTACATCAGGTTTCATCGAGCCAAGCATTTCAAGTGCTGCTCAGCTGGCTTTAGAGGAGCCAGTCCTTTGTTAGTATATAAGAGCTTTGTTAGTATATAAGTGCTTTGTTAGTATATAAGTGCTTTGTTAGTATATAAGAGCTTTGTTAGTATATAAGTGCTTTGTTAGTATATAAGTGCTTTGTTAGTATATAAGTGCTTTGTTAGTATATAAGAGCTTTGTTAGTATATAAGTGCTTTGTTAGTATATAAGTGCTTTGTTAGTATATACGTGCTTTGTTAGTATATACGTGCTTTGTTAGTATATAAGTGCTCTCTTAGTATATAAGTGCTTTGTTAGTATATAAGTGCTTTGTTAGTATATAAGTGCTTTGTTAGTATATAAGTGCTCTGTTAGTATATAAGTGCTTTGTTAGTATATAAGTGCTTTGTTAGTATATAAGTGCTTTGTTAGTATATAAGTGCTTTGTTAGTATATAAGTGCTTTGTTAGTATATAAGTGCTCTGTTAGTATATAAGTGCTTTGTTAGTAGTGCTTTGTTAGTATATAAGTGCTTTGTTAGTATATAAGTGCTCTGTTAGTATATAAGTGCTTTGTTAGTAGTGCTTTGTTAGTATAAAGTGCTTTGTTAGTATATAAGTCCTTTGTTAGTATATAAGTGCTTTGTTAGTAGTTCTATCCTCGAGGTGGAGTCGAGAGAGATGAGTGTTCAGTCTGGAAGGTGTGTGAGCTTTCTGCTGTCCTGATGTCAATGGGAGCTCATTCCACCATCTTGGAGCCAGGACAGCAAACCCACGTGTTCCTGCTGATGGGAACTTGGGTCCCCCTCGCAGCGAGGGTGCAGCGAGCCGTTTGGCTGATGCAGAGCGGAGTGCACGTGCTGGGGTGCACGGTTTAACCACGTCCTGGATGTAGGAAGGGCCAGATCCATTCGCAGCATGGTACGCAAGTACCAGGGTCTTGAAGTGGATTCTAGCAGTTACCGGAAGCCAGTGGAGGGAGCGGAGGAGCGGCGTGGTGTGGGAACATTCAGGAAGGTTGAAGAGCAGACGAGCCGCTGCATTCTGGGTGAGAGAGGTCGGATGGCACATGCAGGGAGGCCAGCAGGAGGGAGCTGCAATAGTCTAGGCCTGAGGTGACGAGAGCCTGGACCAGAACCTGCGTGGCTCTCTGGGTCAGCTGGGGACGCATCCTCCTGATGCTGTTGACATGCATAGAGAAGGAGGAAGAGTGTGTGTGTGTGGTGTGTGTGGTGTGTGTGTGTGTGTGTGTGTGTGGTGTGTGTGTGTGTGTGTGTGTGTGTGTGTGGTGTGTGTGTGTGTGTGTGTGTGTGGTGTGTGTGTGGTGTGGTGTGTGGGTGACTCATGCAGCGTGTGCCCGACGGGCTGCCAGTGAACTGACTGTTATTTATGAGATTATTCTGCAACAGAGCTGGTGAATCATTCGGACATTATTTATTGCTTTTGTTTGATTTTGACAGCTTTCTCAGAGTCTGTCGGGGTCAGAGGTCATCGCGGGGTCAGAGGTCACCGCGGGGTCAGAGGTCACCGCGGGGTCAGAGGTCACCGCGGGGTCAGAGGTCATCAGTGGCAGCAGAGCTTCTGTTTGAAGTGACATTAACATGTCAGAGGGGTAAGTCCAGTAACAGAGAGTCAGACTGCAGAACGACTCAAAGGAGACAGAAGACGTCCACAGAGGACAGAGGGACAGCACACGGACACACGTGATGACCGAAAGTCAAACTGACT
The DNA here is from genome assembly GCA_036324585.1 of Champsocephalus esox. Taxonomy (NCBI): domain Eukaryota; kingdom Metazoa; phylum Chordata; class Actinopteri; order Perciformes; family Channichthyidae; genus Champsocephalus; species Champsocephalus esox. Next base: position 45,567,751 of record CM070495.1, read on the forward strand.
GAATACAGGTGGGAAACTCCCAAAATAAGACAAAACAAAAAGCTGTGGAAAACAACTATAAAAAGGGACATTTCTAAAAAGACACAAAAACATTTCACAGCGATGGAAACGACTGCAATGAAATGCAACATGACTATAAAGACAAAAAAAGCAACTATGAGAGACACTCAAGAGTGACGCACACAGCTGGGAGACCAGGGGACACTAAAGAGTGACGCACACAGCTGGGAGACCAGGGGACACTAAAGAGTGACGCACACAGCTGGGAGACCAGGGGACACTAAAGAGTGACGCACACAGCTGGGAGACCAGGGGACACTAAAGAGTGACGCACACAGCTGGGAGACCAGGGGACACTAAAGAGTGACGCACACAGCTGGGAGACCAGGGGACGCTCAAGAGTGACGCACACAGCTGGAGACCAGGGGACACTAAAGAGTGACGCACACAGCTGGAGACCAGGGGACACTAAAGAGTGACGCACACAGCTGGGAGACCAGGGGACACTAAAGAGTGACGCACACAGCTGGGAGACCAGGGGACACTAAAGAGTGACGCACACAGCTGGGAGACCAGGGGACACTAAAGAGTGACGCACACAGCTGGGAGACCAGGGGACGCTCAAGAGTGACGCACACAGCTGGAGACCAGGGGACACTAAAGAGTGACGCACACAGCTGGAGACCAGGGGACACTAAAGAGTGACGCACACAGCTGGGAGACCAGGGGACGCTAAAGAGTGACGCACACAGCTGGGAGACCAGGGGACACTAAAGAGTGACTCACACAGATGGGAGACCAGGGGACACTAAAGAGTGACGCACACAGCTGGGAGACCAGGGGACACTAAAGAGTGACGCACACAGCTGGGAGACCAGGGGACAGTAAAGAGTGACGCACACAGCTGGGAGACCAGGGGACACTAAAGAGTGACGCACACAGCTGGAGACCAGGGGACACTAAAGAGTGACGCACACAGCTGGGAGACCAGGGGACACTAAAGAGTGACGCACACAGCTGGGAGACCAGGGGACGCTAAAGAGTGACGCACACAGCTGGGAGACCAGGGGACGCTAAAGAGTGACGCACACAGCTGGGAGACCAGGGGACACTAAAGAGTGACTCACACAGATGGGAGACCAGGGGACACTAAAGAGTGACGCACACAGCTGGGAGACCAGGGGACACTAAAGAGTGACGCACACAGCTGGAGACCAGGGGACGCTAAAGAGTGACGCACACAGCTGGGAGACCAGGGGACACTAAAGAGTGACACACACAGCTGGAGACCAGGGGACACTAAAGAGTGACGCACACAGCTGGGACACTAAAGAGTGACGCACACAGCTGGAGACCAGGGGACACTAAAGAGTGACGCAGCTTTTAGTAAACACTGCATGTCTCCTCAAGCTGCTGGATGTCCTCTAAACGCTGCATGTCTCCTCAAGCTGCTGGATGTCCTCTAAACGCTGCATGTCTCCTCAAGCTGCTGGATGTCCTCTAAACGCTGCATGTCTCCTCAAGCTGCTGGATGTCCTCTAAACGCTGCATGTCTCCTCAAGCTGCTGGATGTCCTCTAAACGCTGCATGTCTCCTCAAGCTGCTGAATGTCCTCTAAACGCTGCATGTCTCCTCAAGCTGCTGAATGTCCTCTAAACGCTGCATGTCTCCTCAAGCTGCTGGATGTCCTCTAAACGCTGCATGTCTCCTCAAGCTGCTGGGTGTCCTCTAAACGCTGCATGTCTCCTCAAGCTGCTGGATGTCCTCTAAACGCTGCATGTCTCCTCAAGCTGCTGGATGTCCTCTAAACGCTGCATGTCTCCTCAAGCTGCTGGATGTCCTCTAAACGCTGCATGTCTCCTCAAGCTGCTGAATGTCCTCTAAACGCTGCATGTCTCCTCAAGCTGCTGGATGTCCTCTAAACGCTGCATGTCTCCTCAAGCTGCTGGATGTCCTCTAAACGCTGCATGTCTCCTCAAGCTGCTGGGTGTCCTCTAAACGCTGCACGTGTTGTCAAGTTGCTGAAGATGCTTCTTCACGTGGAGCCTTTGTGTTTTTATATCTGCATCCTCTGAAGCCGTTTTGTTGAAGTGTTCCGGGTCGTTGTAGCACGTCAGCGCCTGTCGGCCTCCGGACCGTAGAGAGCTAACAGAGAGTTTCCCCTGAGGTCTGGTTGCTAAGCCAGTGCCTGCTCACAGAGAAGAGGATCCAACCTGACAGCGGGGACATGGAAAACAAAAAGTGCCGACACAGGAGGAGAGGTGTTAGTCAGGACACAACACCATCGCTCGCTGTGCAGGCGTACTCAGGGTCCTACGTCACTGTGAAGCCAAACCCTCCTTCCCTCCTTCCCTCCTTTTCCTTCTACGTTGTGCAAAACAAAGAGACAAGTATCATTACTAGATAACTCCAGAATGATACACAGAACGGCTGGACACAAACTAGCACAGATCAAAGAGACAACATGTCACAGAGACACAGAAGACTGCAAAGAGAGGCCAACTGCCCTACAGGAAGGTGACGTAAACAACAACAACAACAACAACAACAACAACAACACAACAACACAAACAACTGCTGCAAAAAGACCAGATAGACACAAAGGAACCGTAAAGACTGGCTTTTAATGTGTGAATAAGGTTGTGTTGTTGTGTGTTGTTGTTGTTGTTGTGTTGTTGTGGTATATATAATGTGGCAGCATCCAAAATAAAAACAGCAATCATTTAAATAACTGTAGATTGTTGTTCGTTGTGCAAGAGTAAGTCAAAGTCGGTGCGCTGGGATCAAAGTATACTAATATAAAAGCACAATGTTGTCTACTAAAATGTGGTAGGAGTAAAAGGTATTATACAAATAAGATACTACTCAGGTAGTGTACAAGTACCTCAATATTAGGTACAGTACTTTAAAAGTACTCACGAGCCCAATGAACATAGAACACATCCTAAAGCACAGGGAGATGCTAACCTACCAGGCGAAGACACCGACTGCCACGAAGGCCACGAAGGCCACGAAGGCACGAAGGACACGAAGGACACGAAGGACACATATATGATATATATGATACAGATATAAAACAGCAACAGTCAGGGGGTTGTTGTTATTGACAGCACCCTGCATGCAGAGCCGCAGATACCACACGGCAGAGTTGGAAGAACTTTAAAATAGTGGTGTAGAAGTATAAAGTATGCAGAACTACCAAAACAAGACTCCAGAAAGACATAATAAAAAGACATACAATAGCAGCACTTAGGGGTTCATTAAAGCCACGATGCTCATGGTTCTGTGACTGCATACTTAAGACGGGTCAAAAGCAGAATGTGAAGTCCCCTGCTCTGCGGGACGATGCATGGTCTGATGGTGGATCAAATACAGATCAACCCGAACCCTAGACATAAGTATCATGGGGTAAAAAGTACTTCCGAAGAGAGTATACGGTGCAACACTACCCAATGACTCACACACACACACACACACACACTGATCTATAAATAGCTCATGTTAAGTTAAAGCACACCTGTGACTCTGAGCCCAGGTGCCCTCAGTGTCCCCGAGCCTCTCACCTTCTTGGCCTGGTTGATCAGGGACCGGATCAGGTCCTTCACGTTGTGGCTCTTGTCCCTCTGGAAGTAGATCTGGGTCTCTGACGGCCCGAATCTGTTAGGGTTTTCCGGCCAGCCGAGCTCCAGCATCGGCGGCTCCTCATCGGACATCATGGGGAAATAAGTCCCGGAGGTGAGCTCGGACACATCCTCCTCGAAGTCCCGGTCATTGGAGCTGTCCGGCCCGCAGGAGCTCTTGGAGGCAGCGGCTGCAGAGTACCGGGTGATGTACTGGACCTCCTGCCGGGACAGGAAGCTCACCTCGCGCTCCTCCGTCAGCACCCTCCTGTACTCGTGCTCACCTTGCTCCAGGAGCGCGTCCGTGGCCAGGCGCGCCGCCTCGTTGTGGCTGAGCTCCAGAGAGGAGACCTGTCTCCACGGGTTCTTCACCTCCTCCAGCCGGGAAGAGAGCTTCCCCAGCGGCTTCCTGGCCGACTGAGCCGGCCTCAGACTCTCGGAGCTCTGCATGATTCAGACCTGATTAAAAAGTCCTCAAACTAGTCCCTGAAATGAAGCGTCTCTACGCGCATTGTTGCAAAAGAGGAGACATCAGGACAAACTAAAGCAGCCCAGAATGAACTACACCGCTCCTGAAAACATGTTTTGAAGCCTCTAAAGTAGCTCTCCCTCCGCGCGGACACTCTTTAAAGTGCTTTTATATTCTGTCCCGGGAAATAGAAGCGCTTTTAATCCAAAGGAAGTACTTTTTCCTCCGAGGCTGTAATGGTCCTTGCGTCTCGAGTTCCCTGTCATGTCTCCGCAGCAGTGTGTGTGTTTCCCTCTCACCTGTTGCTAGCTGTCCTGTGATTGGTCCGCAGCTGGGAGAGAGTCTCCTCCCCCTTGCCATCTTATCTCTCCAGTTTGCAACAGATATGCTACTTCCGGTAAATATTTCAAAAATAAAGGTCCCGTGCGAGCCAGCACACGCGTATTGATAGTGTTTTATTTTTTTAGATCTGACATTTAACAATAATGCTGCTAAATCTGAGTCTCTACTTTAAAGAGTCCTCTCAGGTAGATATCAGTATGCAGTGTCTCTACTTTAAAGAGTCCTCTCCTGCTGATGTTCAGGTGTATATCAGTATAGTGTCTCCACTTTAAAGAGTCCTCTCCTGCTGATGTTCAGGTGTATATCAGTATGAGTGTCTCTACTTTAAAGAGTCCTCTCCTGCTGATGTTCAGGTGTATATCAGTATGCAGTGTCTCTACTTTAAAGAGTCCTCTCCTGCTGATGTTCAGCTGTATATCAGTATGTAGTGTCTCTACTTTAAAGAGTCCTCTCCTGCTGATGTTCAGGTGTATATCAGTATGTAGTGTCTCTACTTTAAAGAGTCCTCTCCTGCTGATGTTCAGGTGTATATCAGTATGTAGTGTCTCTACTTTAAAGAGTCCTCTCCTGCTGATGTTCAGGTGTATATCAGTATGTAGTGTCTCTGCTTTAAAGAGTCCTCTCCTGCTGATGTTCAGGTGTATATCAGTATGTAGTGTCTCTACTTTAAAGAGTCCTCTCCTGCTGATGTTCAGGTGTATATCAGTATGTAGTGTCTCTACTTTAAAGAGTCCTCTCCTGCTGATGTTCAGGTGTATATCAGTATGTAGTGTCTCTACTTTAAAGAGTCCTCTCCTGCTGATGTTCAGGTGTATATCAGTATGTAGTGTCTCTACTTTAAAGAGTCCTCTCCTGCTGATGTTCAGGTGTATATCAGTATGTAGTGTCTCTACTTTAAAGAGTCCTCTCCTGCTGATGTTCAGGTGTATATTGCCGGACTAAGTTCCGTACTTTGTGTATATTTTGTGATATTCGATTCAGAACAAACGACTGCAATCCATCCCACTTAATGCACAATAAAATACACGTTATAAAGATATATTGTATAGCTGTGCTTTAGTCAAATATACAATCACCAGTTTTATAAAATATCTCAACCTTTAAATCTTGTTCACGGCTCAACGCGTGCTTATTTTCAAGTGTAGCGAATTCTGTGCTTTTATTCTGAAGGCAGCATTGCCTGACTTCCGGTTCTTCAGCGAGTCTGTTCGCAGAGCTGCCCTTTCTTTCAGATCACTGTGATGTGTTATGGACCATAGTGGAAGACATGTTAGGACATATGTGATGACATATGAAGACCTCCTTCAACACGAGGTGTGGTTGATCATCATATTATATAATATCTAGATGTGTCAGTATAATCAAGAACAAATAAGGATGAGTTTGCATGTCATGTTTTTTTTCTTGATTTATTTGCAGAAATGTCTCTCTGGCTGATCCTTTGACTTCACAGATCACTTTAGATGCTCTGTTTTCTCTGCCTCTCTTTTATAAACAATGTGAAATATGAACCTCTCCTGCTCTCTCCTGCCCCCCTCCCCCCCCCCGGGAGTATCTCTCTCTGGGAGCATGTTACATGCACGCTTTTCTCCTAGTTTATCTAAGAGCTCCTTATCCCTCACGGAGCGTCCACACTACAGCTCCAGAGAGAGCTTGGAGCTGGGCGTGTCTGGAGCTTGGGGATTTTATTCAAGCAACACGACCAACAACCAATCACATGAATCTCCCGCCCCCGACATACAAAGCAAAAACACCGGGGATTTTATGGGAGCAATATATATATATATATAAACTCCCCAAACAGGAAACCTACCAGTTTCCCCCCACTGTCTCTGCCACCTCCCTCCATGCTGGTTCCTCCGGTTTGTGTCCCGGTAGGTGAAGAGGGTCTGGTCATACACAACCGGGTGAGTTGCTACGGCGATAGTTAGTTTCTCCTCCGACTTTTTTTGAAACATAGAAATGAACGGCGGGATATCTCTCCCAGCTTAGACGCGGTTTGATTGGCTACGGCTTCAGCTGTCAGATGTTGGGAAACGGGATTTGATTGGCTGGCGCTGGCTACTCCGGCGTCTCCGGAAACGCCGGAGACGGACCGCTCTGCTACCCACAATTCAGTTCGGCGAAAAAGCGCGGCTACGTGACGTCACCCCGTTGAAAGTGAATGGGCAGATTGGAGCTTTCGACGCCGTCGACGCTGTAGTGTGGACGGGCCGCCCATTCACTTTCAACGGGGTGACGTCACGTAGCCACGCTTTTTCGCCGAACTGAATTGTGGGTAGCAGAGCGGTCCGTCTCCGCCGGAGTAGCCAGCGCCAGCCAATCAAATCCCGTTTCCCAAAATCTGACAGCTGAAGCCGTAGCCAATCAAACCGCGTCTAAGCTGGGAGAGATATCCCGCCGTTCATTTCTATATTTCAAAAAAGTCGGAGGAGAAACTAACTATCGCCGTAGCAAATCACCCGGTTGTGTATGACCAGACCCTCTTCACCTACCGGGACACAAACCGGAGGAACCAGCGTGGAGGGAGGAGGAGAGACAGAGGGGGGAACTGGTAGGTTTCCGCCTGTTTGGGGAGTTTATATATATATATATATATTGCTCCCATCAAAAATTGTTTTGCTCTTTTTGCTTTGTATGTCGGGGGCGGGAGATTCGTGTGATTGGTTGTTGGTCGTGTTGCTTGAATAAAATCCCCAAGCTCCAGACACGCTCAGCTCCAAGCTTTTTTTGAAGCTGTAGTGTGGACGCTCCGTTACGGCCCGTCCACACAGCGGCGTGCGTTGACGCTTCACCATTCACTTTGAATGGGGTGACGTCACTTTTCGCCGAACTGCATTGTGGGAAGCAACGCGGAGCGTTGTGTCCAAAAGTTGAGCAATGTTCAACTTTTGGCGCCTCTGCAGAAGCGTCAGCCAATCAAATCCCGTTTATGCTGGGAGAGACTACGCAGGTCATTTCCTCATATTCCCAAAAATGGAAGAGAAATTAATCATAGCGGTAGTGAATCGCCCGGTGCTGTATGACCAGACCCTCTTCACCTACCGGGACACAAACCGGAGGAACCAGCATGGAGGGAGGAGGAGAGACAGTGGGCGGAACTGGTAGGGTTTCGCCTGTTTGGGGATTTTATATTAGATATGATATTCTGAACAATCTGAGCTGTTGTATTTGCTGTAAAGTGTCTCTACTGTAGGCTAGTTTCATGTACAGCACTTTGGCTCCACCAAAAATAGTTGAGAAATGTGCTATATAAATAAAACTTGATTTGATTTGCACGGGAGATTCATGTGATTGGTTGTTGGTCTCGTTGCTCGCATAAACTCCCCAAGCTTCAGACACGCCCACCGCCAAGCGTCCACGCACGCCGCTGTGTGGACGGGCCGTTGACGCTTCAACGCTTCTGCCCATTCACTTTGAATGGGGTGACGTCACGTTTTGCCGAACTGCATTGTGGGAGTGAAGCTTCATGCCTCATTTGCATATTTAAATATAACATGTCAGAGAACTTTTAATATAAATGATAATTGTCTTTGTGTCAGTGATGAAGAGGGGAGGGTTCATGGTGATATCTGTTAGGTAAATATTACACCCTGTTGATCAAAGACCCTTTGTGGTGGGACAAATGCTTGCTAGAATAATGGACACACACACACACACACACACACACACGACCATCTGCCCTTTAGGGATCAAGTCATTACGGACACAGATTACTGCCTTTAGTCTTTTGTTTTGTCGCTCCACAAGCTGTTAATGAAACTCCCCCACTTTGCTTATATTAGTTTATCTAAAACAAAGGATAGACAACATGAACTCTATAATCATCTGGTGGATGGGCGGTGCTTATTATAACGGTATACCTTCAATTTAGCCTTTAGTACAATATCTTTAACGCTTTTGCAGTCGTCTAATATCCTGTATTTATCTTCATGTAACTGCCCTTTTATGAATATCCTTTAATACCATTTAATTATGTTAGTCATTGACTTTATGCACTTCAGATTAAAGAGGTGAACCGTACGGCCCCTGGCACACTGTCTCGAAATTGACACCCGTTGGACACACGATAAAGGAAATGTTCAAATTCGGCTCTGATCGTAGCATCGGGCCGTTCGTGAGGGCATCTAAGCCATCGTATGACCGCCGGTGGAGTTTCTCAGGCTCCGGCAGCAACTTCGTGAGCGGCAACTTCGTAAGGCACTCGTGAGGGCATCTTGTCAAGTCGTGTCATCTTCGTGTTATCATCGGTGCATTCACCCTCACTCTGATCGGGGGGAATGCCCGATGGCACCGATGATAACACGATGGCCTTACGAAGGGCAAAATTGACGCACGAATTCAACACGAAAATGAACCTTCGCAAGGTCCTTCGGCAATTTGTTGGCATGCCAAAGATTTTGCCACCGCTCACGAAGTTGCTGCCGGAGCCTGAGAAACTCCACCGGCGATCATACGATGGCTTAGATGCCCTCACGAACGGCCCGATGTTGCTACGATCAGAGCCGAATTTGAACCTTTCCTTTATCGTGTGTCCATCGGGTTGTTTTATTGCACAACAAAATCACGTAAACATATTATGTAAACAACCCAATTTGTGTTCTGTGAAACTGAAAAGGATATAAAATATTATTTTGAAGGAGAGTTGACAGGAAGTTGTTGTTGCTATGGAAACAACAACATGACGGAGAAAACGTAATATCTTCTACATATAAAGACGGAGAAAGTAAAGAACGAAGTCTGAAGATATCAGTGCAGGATCATAGTGCTGTAACATTATTGTTGTTGGTACATTTTGAGTTAAAAAAACAAACAAATCAGTTAAATTAGTTTTTTTCCGTTATATGGATATAAAACATTCATAGTTTATTAAATATGAAGGTTCCTTAGACATTGTTTCCTGCAAATTACGCGATTTCGGGCCCAGATACGGGTCCGTGGGGCTTAAGGGGGGAAAAAAAAGTCAGACCCCCTGATCAGCGCAAAAACAATTTGTTAGGGAAGAAAAGCCTTTTTAAAGAGGCACAGCACAGCGCTGCACCATCGGTGTCTGATTTATTAAAACAACAACATTGTAACTGAGAAACACTTAAATGCTACATTTCAAATGTTTACAATCCATCACTAAATTCATGGCAAACCAATTTTAACATCATGCGACAACACTGAGACGACATGAGTTGCTTTGAACTGATCTTTTTAATAAGTTACAGTGTAGTGAGAAACATGGGCTCGAGCTTCACTGAGGATCTTTGTCGTTCTGACGGGAAGGCAAACTGCAGCTATTACACTTCGTGTTTTGAAATATGTGTAACTCTGTTCATATCAAACCCACACTGCAAACTTCCTTACTTTTCCTAAAATTGGTATATATATATTTTTTCATTAACATAAAATACATCTCACGTACCCCCTGCAGTACTCCAACGTACCCCTAGGGGTCCGCGTACCCCCATTTGAGAACCACTGCTCTATATTATCTCAGAAAAAGTGATTTATAGCAATGCTATAACTTACACATATGCTAGGCTAATAAGCTAAAGCACTTGTGCAGAACGAGTCATAAGCGGCCACTTCTTTTGCTGTTCGTGCAAGTATTCATTTTTCACGCAACTCTTAAACTCAGAGTCTGTAGCGATGGCTCTTTGAGGTTGTATTGATACTAACATCGACATGCTAACATGCTCATTACAGCGATGCTAACATGCTGTTTAGCAGGTGGAATGTGAAGTATGCTAACCATCTTACCTTAGCAGACCAATGCTCATCAACAAAATTACTCATTATGATATGTTTTCGTTTTTATTTGAGTATAGCACTGAGTGCACATGAACAAACATTGCTGTAACTGCAACATTTTTCCTCTGCAGTTCCTGGACAGACGTTTCGAAGCCACTCTTTAAATATGAACCATCGTTTCATGAGAATAACGTCACTAAAATGGAGTTTAATAAATAACATCTTCACCAAAATAACCCCATATTTTAGATGAAAAATAAGAGGATTCAAGATTCAAAGGCGTTATTTCCATATGCACAGATGCTCCAGTTTAGAGATAAGTCCCAAGCTCCTCCGACACCAGTTTTATAGGACATACAACAATAAAAACAAATAAAAGAAATTGTGCTAGAAACGGTAGATCCAATCCAACCCAACTTTATTGATATAGATGAGAGTAACACATGCGTCACTTCTGTGCAGAAATGACGGCTCCGCCCACTTTTGAGGGAAAACATGGCTGTCATCTGAACGGCCGTCAATACAAATTCTGAAGTTTTTGCCAATCCGATCAGAAATGTAAGAAAACCGTGGATTTTCTGATCTTCAAAGAGCCCGGTCACGACGGCCAGACGGGCGAACAGTTACATTAAGTCATTTGAAATCGACGATCGGGCTCGATGTATGGTTACATATAGCAGCAGGCGATCAATGGTCATAGATGAGAGTAACATCTACGTCACTTTACGGCCCCGCCCACTTTAGAGGGAAACAACGCTGTCATTTGAACGGCGATCGAGCCTGAAGGAAGTCCAGAAACACGTAACTCTGGATGTGTGCTAATGTTTGAGGAGCAATAAACGACACGGCAGCTTGTTGGCGTGATAAAACTATTATTTTCCGCCTCGCTCATGAGAGCAACAGCTGGCGAAATTACAGCCTCGCCTACTGATTCTAATGTAACCATACATCGAGCCCGATCGTCGATTTCAAATGATTGAATGTAACCGTTCGCCTGTCTGGCCGTCGTGACCGGGCTCTTTGAAGATCCACACATCCACGGTTTGCTTACATTTCTGATCGGATTGGCAAAAACGTCAGAATTGGTATCGACCGCCGTTCAAATGAATGCGTTGGTTTTCCCCCAAAAGTGGGCGGGGCCGTCATTTTCGCCCGGAAGCGACGTAGGTGTTGCTCTCATCTATGGGCTTAAAAGCAACAGAGTCGACCAAAGTGCTGTCCATCAGTAAATATATAAAAAGTAGCATAAATACATTTCGACAAAACCGACAGGACAAAAATAAACTAATGTAAAAGCACGAGACAATAAAACTGTGTGCCAGTAATGCAGATGAATGCTTACTTCTTCCTTCTCTCTGTCTGTCCCTGTGTCCTCTCATGGGGACATCTCGCTTCTTCCTTCTCTCTGTCTGTACCTGTGTCCTCTCATGGGGACATCTCGCTTCTTCCTTCTCTCTGTCTGTACCTGTGTCCTCTCATGGGGACATCTCGCTTCTTCCTTCTCTCTGTCTGTCCCTGTGTCCTCTCATGGGGACATCTCGCTTCTTCCTTCTCTCTGTCTGTACCTGTGTCCTCTCATGGGGACATCTCGCTTCTTCATTCTCTCTGTCTGTACCTGTGTCCTCTCATGGGGACATCTCGCTTCTTCCTTCTCTCTGTCTGTACCTGTGTCCTCTCATGGGGACATATCACTTCTTCCTTCTCTCTGTCTGTACCTGTGTCCTCTCATGGGGACATCTCACTTCTTCCTTCTCTCTGTCTGTACCTGTGTCCTCTCATGGGGACATCTCACTTCTTCCTTCTCTCTGTCTGTACCTGTGTCCTCTCATGGGGACATCTCACTTCTTCCTTCTCTCTGTCTGTACCTGTGTCCTCTCATGGGGACATCTCGCTTCTCCCTTCTCTCTGTCTGTACCTGTGTCCTCTCATGGGGACATCTCACTTCTTCCTTCTCTCTGTCTGTCCCTGTGTCCTCTCATGTTCCCATTAACCCAGCTTCCCCACATGTCTTTCCTTTTGGTGTCTATATACGCCGGGATCCGGAGTCATGGATGATCCTGCGGTCCTGTGTCCTGGATCTTGAGTCGTGGCTGTGGTCCTGGATCATCGGTCCTGGATGGATATCCTTGTGGATTCATCTTCCGATTATACACACATGCATTTCCAAACATCTGGACTACCTATGTTGCAAATGTATTATCTTTATGTTGTATTATCAAAAAGGTGTAGCGACAGCAACGGGAGACATTCCAACACCTCTCCAGTTCCTCTGTGAGCAGAACCAACCAGTTGAATTCCTAGGAAAGCATGAAGTGGTTCTGCGCTAATGGATGTCAGAGAGAATTAGAAGAAGGAAGGATGAATCATCTGCTCCGTCACATGACCAAATGAAACAGATGAACGTCTGTCCTAAATGAGACCGTTCTGTGATGACACAAAGTCACGTTTAACTTCACTTTTAGGAACAGGAGAATAAACCGTTCTGGAGGTAAACATCCGCAAACCCTTGTGAGCGAGTGTTTGCCCATGAGGTGTGCGTTTGGATAAGTAAACAGAACTCGCTTATTGAGGAGTCACGAGGCATGCGGAAAGTAGAGCCGTCGCACCGGCCGGACGGGTTGCACGGCGTTATCTGAAGTGTGATAAGATGACGCCATAAAGCGGCAGACAAACCTGTGGCTGGCCTTCAAAGTGAACTGTAATGTCAGCGTGTGTGTGTGTGTGTGTGTGTGTGTGTGTGTTTGTACAGACAGAGGGATCGAACAGACCTTTCCAACAATCCCAAATACAAAATACAATAATACAAATATGTATCCTATATATACAAAAAGACACATTTTTTAGTTTAGTCAATGTATTGAACATGTCAGAAACAAAACAAATATATAACAATAATATATATATATTCTCCTTTTTCTTGTTTTCACTCAGATTAATAATTATAACAACAACAAAATAATAATAATAATAGTTTTCAGATAGTCTCTGTTCATGTTCAGCAGGGGCAAGAAGAAGCTTAACCAACGGTTCTGGTCCCTCCCCCTCTAACACATGTGTTTCTTATAAAACATGAGGTCATCGTCATAGCGACATGTTTGTCTTTTAATCTTTTTTACAAAACAATCAGAAAGAAATTACTTTTTACAATTACAAGAAACAACAACAATGGGATTTCACAGGTCCTGTTCAGAACCATTCATGATCTGGCTCCTAAATCATACGTTCAGGTTCGATGGACTTCAGTGCATCGGTGCCGTTGTTCCACGGACCAACACCTCTCGATGAGATGCAGTGAAGTTTGGCATTCGTTCGTACGGGTGGTTTTTTGAAAATGCAGTTTCCTCTCAACGTGTGCATGCCTTCTCTCCGTGTGAACAGTCCCCGTGAGGTCATGGTTGATGTGCGGCTTTGAACATAGTTTGAATAGTTTTATAGGCAACCAGGTCTTGTAGTGTTAGTGTTTTTAGTTTGATGAACAATGTATTTGTTGGTTCTCTGTACGTAGTTTTATGTATAACTCGTATGGCTCCTTTTTGCAGGACGAAGATAGGATGTGGATCTGTGTTATGTGTTCCCCCAAACTTCCACACGATACATCACGTATGGAAGTATGAAGGAGCAGCACAGCATAAACAAAGAAGCTTGGTTAATTAGGTATTTGGCTTTATTCAGAATTGCTATTGCATTTACACATTAAGATAAAAACACAACAATCAATAAATACAAAATAGCAGTGACTTCGATATCTTCAAGCGGCTAATAAAGATCCAGAGGCACCGAGAGGTTGTGTATGAACAGAGATATAAGTTCATTCAGTTCTTATTTTAAAAGTTACTCAACTGGATATCATTTTGATTTGATGTTTAATTGTGTAACGGAGGTGATCTCTGGGCCCGTAGATCTCCGTCTCCGTTATAGCTTCACTATTGGCGAAGCATATTCATTTGTTCCACGGCAAAACATTTCACGGGAAGCTTTTGAGATGACGAGAGCTTGTGTGGCGTTCAAACCCGTTTATCGAATGGTCGACGTCATTATGAGAAACACATATTAATCCTTAATGCGCGGGGAATAGAGAACCGCAGGGACGCGTCCTAGACCTCCTTCCGGTCCCTTCGACAAAAAGCAACGCGATCTCTCCGTAGGGTTTAGGAAAACAGCTGGAAATCAGGTCTGTGGTTGAAACACATCTTAAGGCCCGGACACACCAAGCAGTCACCAGAGGACCAGCCGCCGCTGAAGTCGGCTGTTGCCTGGCCGTGTTCTCCTGCGTGTTGGCCATGTGTCGCACGGGAACACACCGCACCGACTTCAGTGCGTGAGTGGCAATAACTCTCCTTACCAGCAGTAGTGTGTATTCGTCATTCAAGAGAGCCAACAGCCGGAAGACAGAGAAGAAGAAGAGTATCTTTTCTCCTAATATCACACAGAGCTGGCCTCTCCTGGATCAAGGTGATGAGCAGGTCTTCGTTTGCGTCGTTCCAGATCGCCATGACGAGATGGAAATGAATAGCAGTCTGTGTGTGCCTTCTTAAACCGTTTGTTTACGTCCCTCACTTCCGCTTCGCTTCTCATGCTCTGATTCGCTAGCTGAACAGCCAATCAGAGTGATTATTTGGTCCGACTGCCCGACCCGATGCATGGCCGATTCAACATGTTGAATCGGCCATGCATCGGGTCTGGCAGTCCAAATAAGGCGTGTCACGGTCGACGGTTCGGGACACACCAACCTGACTACGGCGCCGCGAATGCCCGACAGCCTCTGACTCCCAAAATCGGGTTGGTGTGTCAGGGCCTTAAGAGACGGATCACGTTTCGTTCAGCCGGATAATCTCCACATACTTTTATAATGTTCTAATCGTAAATCTAGTCGCCAGAAGCTAAATGCTAACGTGATGCTATAAAGGAGCGACAGCGGGGTCGCTGCTTCAACGTCACGCCGACTTCAGATCCAGATTCACTCAGTTGAAGCGTCTGAACACTCTGCAGGAGGCGGGGACTGGCTTCCAAGCAGAACAGGAACTACCTCAGAGGAGAGTTCACGTGTTCGGCGTAATGACGCACGACGGCCTCCACGACTTTAGTTCAGATAGTCTCCTAAACCCTACGGAGAGATCCCATTGCTTTGTATCGAAGGAACCGGAAGTGGTAAACATGCTAACTTACGTCCGGTTTTAGGACGCGTCGCTGCGGTTCTCTGTAACCTCTGTAGTGCTGGAGACAGTCATATGGAGGATGCTGTTAATACGACTGTCATGGACCGATGATTAACGCCTGCCCACACCGGGTTGTATTTGGACATTCTGCCTCTGCCTCCTTCCTTTGATCACAAAGTGTATCTTTAATTCGTATTCATCTTTAATCTTGTTTGAATCTGTGGTGTCCTGTTTTTCAAGCTTCACCTGTTGCTGCTCAAACTCCTGAATGTCCCACAGGGATTAATAAAGGTCCATCTAATCTTATCTTATCTTAAATATACAGGCTCTTGACTATTTCTTAAAATCACACTGTACATTTCACATTTACATCCAATCTAATATTTAATATTCCTCTACTTATGTTTATATAATATCCTGCTTTATATTTTGTGACTGTACATTTGTAATTCAACATGTTTATTTTCTACCTTTTTTTAATGCTATGTTATTTCTATTGAGATCTTTACATTTTGGATTGTTTATTTCTGCTTTTTGTATTTGTATTTGTCATTCTGTTGCCTTCCAAATGTATACATTGTAAAGCATTTCAAATAAAACATATTCTCTCTGCATGCTGCTGATCAAAGGTGGAAGTAGTAATCATGCATTCATCACATCCCGTATCGACAACAATCAATGTTTGCCTCGATAGCCCTAGATCAGCAATGTCACATGTGTCTCAGTGGACTTCAGTCCGTACAGAACATCAGTACGCCCCCCTCTGTCCTCGGACCCTCACATCGGACAAGGAGAAGCTTCCAGAGAAACCCCTCAGTGAATGGGAACACTGTTATAGACCTGGGAGAGCGCAGAGGAGGGTCCCTCTCTCAGCCTGCAACAGATGCCGTGTGCACATTAAGAAGATGACACCTGTAACCTCAGATCTTCATCGTCATCACACTGCAGCTACGCATGGCCAATAAAAGCCTTGAACCTTGAACCTTTACAACATCGGTAGTGCAAATGCTTGGAAATGCATGTGTCTATAATAGTGTTGCACGGTGTACCGATACTTGAAAGGTACCGTGATACCCTGCCGTTAAAAACGTTACGATTCCTCCGTTTCATTAGTATCGGTACTTCAAGAATGACGGGGGAAAGTACTCCGGTGAGAAAGCTCTGTTTTAATTCGAGCCGTGTGTGTTCAGCGCTCTGCTTCCACTCCCTGCACTGCAGTCCCTCCCTCTCAAGCACGCTCTAAGTCCCTCCCCTCTCTCGTGCACGCGCTAGCTGCCAGAGCATGTGAGAAAACGAGAAGCATGGCTGCAAGTGGGAGTGCAACTGCCGCTGCGCCTCGGCTTGTTGACAAAGAAGAAGCGAAATTTGGAAGTATTTGAGCGATATCTCTGACAGTGAGGGCCGGCCTGCGGACACCACGAGGCCTGTCTGTGTTGTAGATCCCTGCAGACCAAGGGAGCATCAGCCATGGCTCAGCACCTCACCGACCTTCATCCAGAGCTGTTTAAAGAATGTAAAGACAGACAGGTTAGCGAATGTGATAGATAACATCATGACATCATGCTCAGCCCATGCCCTCACATCTAAGTCAAACAAGTGTCATTTATTTTGTGACAAATGAACGTTTTCGTAGTTTGACGAGGCAATTAATGGCAATGATAACCGTCTAATACGGCTATCTTTTTAGCTAACTTACCAATGTGGTTCTGGTTTGAAATAAAACACAATAATTACATTGAAGACTGTTTCCCTTTTTTTAAGAAAAGTATCGAAAAATAATCGGAATCGCAATTCTTGACATGGTATCGGTATCGAAACCAAAACGTTGGTATCATGACAACACTAGTCTATAATAAGAAGAAGATCCAACCACAGCACCCCTAATCTCACCCACCTGGATCCCTGTTCAGTCCCGGATCCACTACCCACAACCGCTCACCTGCAAAGCCCTTCACCACCTGCACCTCCGCCTATCTGACCGCCCTCCTTCAGGATTACACCCCCTATTGCTCCCTCCGACACTCCAACACAGTCACCACATTCAACCTTAACATATGTCCACTTTCTTCCCACATCAGAGGGAGATGCTGCCATTTAAAATACAGTTGAAGTTTGAGGGGAAGGGGATAACCGCAGAAAGCAGAATACGGCTTCTTTAAAGCGGTGCTTTTCAGTACAACAACATGTTTGTGTTTGACCGTGTGTGCTCTGATGAAGTTGCCTTAGGCTTTTAACTGTAATTATTTCCTTCATCCTCAGAGATACTGTCTATGGTAACTGGATGATCTATATCCTGTCACTGTAAGATGTTCACCAAGACAGGTGAGTGTCCTTATAAGCCATCACTTCCTGTTTGTAAGACTAAGAGGCTTCAGGGTCACATGTTGGAGGTTTGTCAGCTGACCAGGAAGTCTCACCTGAGTCATGGTTAGATCATTATGGAAACACCTGAGTCCATACTGTGTAGTAGAGCTGGGAGAGACCAGTATTCAGATCATTTATTAAGCAAATATAGCAAAACACACTATAAAACCCTGAGGGGAAAGTAGTAAAGTATAATCAACAAGATGTGTTAAACATCAAAGTACGTAAGAGTTCTTCAGTCAGTCCACGTCTCCAGTGTTATCAGGACATTAGAAAGAAAACATGTTGTAGTTCCTTTAGCCTCCTTTAGCTTAGCGGTGGTGACGTGAAGTCATGTGACCGTGCTGTAGTTCCTTTATAGCCCAACGTTAGCCTCCTTTAGCTTAGCGGTGGTGACGTGAAGTCATGTGACCGTGCTGTAGTTCCTTTATAGCCCAACGTTAGCCTCCTTTAGCTTAGCGGTGGTGACGTGAAGTCATGTGACCGTGCTGTAGTTCCTTTATAACCCAACATTAGCCACCTTTAGCTTAGCGGTGGTGACGTGAAGTCATGTGACCGTGCTGTAGTTCCTTTATAGCCCAACATTAGCCACCTTTAGCTTAGCGGTGGTGATGTGAAGTCATGTGACCGTGCTGTAGTTCCTTTATAGCCCAACATTAGCCTCCTTTAGCTTAGCGGTGGTGACGTGAAGTCATGTGACCGTGCTGTAGTTCCTTTATAGCCCAACATTAGCCTCCTTTAGCTTAGCGGTGGTGACGTGAAGTCATGTGACCGTGCTGTAGTTCCTTTATAGCCCAACATTAGCCTCCTTTAGCTTAGCGGTGGTGACGTGAAGTCATGTGACCGTGCTGTAGTTCCTTTATAGCCCAACATTAGCCACCTTTAGCTTAGCGGTGGTGATGTGAAGTCATGTGACCGTGCTGTAGTTCCTTTATAGCCCAACATTAGCCACCTTTAGCTTAGCGGTGGTGACGTGAAGTCATGTGACATTGCTGTAGTTCCTTTATAGCCCAACATTAGCCTCCTTTAGCTTAGCGGTGGTGACGTGAAGTCATGTGACCGTGCTGTAGTTCCTTTATAGCCCAACATTAGCCTCCTTTAGCTTAGCGGTGGTGACGTGAAGTCATGTGACCGTGCTGTAGTTCCTTTATAGCCCAACATTAGCCTCCTTTAGCTTAGCGGTGGTGACGTGAAGTCATGTGACCGTGCTGTAGTTCCTTTATAGCCCAACATTAGCCACCTTTAGCTTAGCGGTGGTGACGTGAAGTCATGTGACCGTGCTGTAGTTCCTTTATAGCCCAACGTTAGCTTTTTACTTCATAAATCATAAAGTGGAGATTATTCTGCTGAACTAAACGTGTATTTTAAATGTTGTTTGATACAAAGATTCTTTTCTGCAATAATCCAAAATCACATGGAGACATCCCATTGGACCACAACATCACCGCACCACTTAAGCATTAAAACTATTAAAGATCAAAGTCTTCAAACTGAGCAGGAAACAGGTTCATTTAAGTATCGCTGCTCAGGTTTGGCAGTGTGTTACCGTCACTCTGTTCTCTGAATATGTTGTTATCGGCAGCGACTGGATGATCTCCAGCTGTAAAAAAACTTCATTCCTGTCTTCACCTGCCAATAGAAATGTCAAACAGCCCCATTGTATGTGCCGGTGGTTCAGATAACTGCTGATGGATGAGTTATTTAAAGCTTCACCTTTGTCAGTTCTTCATGCTTCATCGTATAGCTGTTGAGCAGCTTTCTGTCACAGAGTGATTTCTACAGAAGTACACGCATGTTCCAGCCGGTGACATGTTTAATGTGTTGGGTTTAATGATATTGGTCATGTGTGGATAACGAAACAATGAGCAAAGACATGCAAAGGGCACCAAACATACGGCCCATGGACCAACACCGGCCCTCCAGAGGGTCCAATGTGGCCCGCTGGATGACATTGCAAAGTATAACAAACACAGTGAAGACATAAGCTGCCATTTTCACAACTTGAATGTATTTTGTACGTGCTTTTTCTACACTTACAAGACAGGGGGATAACTCTAACTTCCTCCTTAACGGCCCGTCCGCACAGCAGCGTGCGTTGTCGCTTGCCGGCGGGCGTGTCTGACACTCGACCAACAACCAATCACATGAATCTCCCGCCCCGGACACACAAGCAGCGGGTTGATTGGCTAGAGCTCGTACCGGCATACGATTCGATTGGCTGACGCTTCTGCCGAGGCGTCAAAAGTTGATCATTGCTCAACTTTTGCAGCGAGCCACGCCAGCTAAGCTCCGCGTCGCTTCCCACGATGCAGTTCAGCGAAAAGTGACGTCACCCCATTCAAAGTGAACGGTGAAGCTTTCAACGCACGCCGCTGTGTGGACGGGCCGTAAGAGTTCCCACTTTAGTTTGTTCGGTGGTGGATTAATACACAGATGTGGAAATGAACGTCAAATCATTTCTAGATCTTGACAAGTTGTTTTGATCATAAAGTAAAACACTATATATTGTTCAGTTCCAGAGACACTGGGATCTGTACGTTGCGATGCACATGAGTAAAAGATAAACTGATGCCTGAAACGGTTGAAATTGCACTTGTTTTTCTTTAGAAATGTCCGGTTGTTCATGAGGTTTCGTAGAAAGATAGTTCATTAAATGCGAACTTTTTCAGAATGCGTTTTTTGCACTAAAACAAAGGGAACAATTAAGAGTTGTTGATATTTCTAGGTTATTATGCTATGTTACACAATGACTATAAAGGGACACAAAACAACTACAAAGGCATACTGGTCCGGCCCACCTGAGGCTGAGTTGGCTGCATGTGGCCCCTGAACTCAAATGAGTACACCGTGCTTTCGTGGTCGTGTTTAACCCGGTTGTGTTTAACCCGGTTGTGTTTAACCCGGTTGTGTTTAACCCGGTTGTGTTTAACCCGGTTGTGTTTAACCCAATTGTGTTTAACCCGGTCGTGTTTAACCCGGTTGTGTTTAACCCGGTTGTGTTTAAACCCGGTCGTGTTTAACCCGGTTGTGTTTAACCCGGTCGCGTTTAACCCAATTGTGTTTAACCCGGTCGTGTTTAACCCGGTCGTGTTTAACCCGGTCGTGTTTAACCCGGTTGTGTTTAACCCGGTCGTGTTTAACCCGGTTGTGTTTAACCCGGTTGTGTTTAACCCGGTTGTGTTTAACCCAATTGTGTTTAACCCGGTTGTGTTTAACCCGGTTGTGTTTAACCCAATTGTGTTTAACCCGGTTGTGTTTAACCCGGTCGTGTTTAACCCGGTTGTGTTTAACCCGGTTGTGTTTAACCCGGTCGTCTTTAACCCAATTGTGTTTAACCCGGTTGTGTTTAACCCGGTTGTGTTTAACCCGGTTGTGTTTAACCCGGTTGTGTTTAACCCAATTGTGTTAAACCCGGTCGTCTTTAACCCGGTCGTGTTTAACCCGGTTGTGTTTAACCCGGTTGTGTTTAACCCGGTCGTGTTTAACCCGGTCGTGTTTAACCCGGTCGTGTTTAACCCGGTTGTGTTTAACCCGGTCGTGTTTAACCCGGTTGTGTTTAACCCGGTTGTGTTTAACCCGGTTGTGTTTAACCCAATTGTGTTTAACCCGGTTGTGTTTAACCCGGTTGTGTTTAACCCAATTGTGTTTAACCCGGTTGTGTTTAACCCGGTCGTGTTTAACCCGGTTGTGTTTAACCCGGTTGTGTTTAACCCGGTCGTCTTTAACCCAATTGTGTTTAACCCGGTTGTGTTTAACCCGGTTGTGTTTAACCCAATTGTGTTTAACCCGGTTGTGTTTAACCCGGTCGTGTTTAACCCGGTCGTGTTTAACCCGGTCGTGTTTAACCCGGTTGTGTTTAACCCGGTCGTGTTTAACCCGGTTGTGTTTAACCTGGTTGTGTTTAACCCGGTCGTCTTTAACCCAATTGTGTTTAACCCGGTTGTGTTTAACCCGGTTGTGTTTAACCCAATTGTGTTTAACCCGGTTGTGTTTAACCCGGTCGCGTTTAACCCAATTGTGTTTAACCCGGTCGTGTTTAACCCGGTTGTGTTTAACCCGGTTGTGTTTAACCCGGTCGTCTTTAACCCAATTGTGTTTAACCCGGTTGTGTTTAACCCGGTTGTGTTTAACCCAATTGTGTTTAACCCGGTTGTGTTTAACCCGGTCGTGTTTAACCCGGTCGTGTTTAACCCGGTCGTGTTTAACCCGGTTGTGTTTAACCCGGTCGTGTTTAACCCGGTTGTGTTTAACCCGGTCGCGTTTAACCCAATTGTGTTTAACCCGGTCGTGTTTAACCCGGTTGTGTTTAACCCGGTCGCGTTTAACCCGGTTGTGTTTAACCCGGTCGTGTTTAACCCGGTTGTGTTTAACCCGGTTGTGTTTAACCCGGTCGTCTTTAACCCAATTGTGTTTAACCCGGTTGTGTTTAACCCGGTTGTGTTTAACCCGGTCGTGTTTAACCCGGTCGTGTTTAACCCGGTTGTGTTTAACCCGGTCGCGTTTAACCCAATTGTGTTTAACCCGGTCGTGTTTAACCCGGTTGTGTTTAACCCGGTCGTGTTTAACCCGGTTGTGTTTAACCCAATTGTGTTTAACCCGGTTGTGTTTAACCCGGTTGTGTTTAACCCAATTGTGTTTAACCCGGTTGTGTTTAACCCGGTCGCGTTTAACCCGGTCGTGTTTAACCCGGTCGCGTTTAACCCGGTCGTGTTTAACCCGGTCGCGTTTAACCCGGTCGTGTTTAACCCGGTCGTGTTTAACCCGGTTGTGTTTAACCCGGTCGCGTTTAACCCGGTTGTGTTTAACCCGGTTGTGTTTAACCCGGTCGTGTTTAACCTGGTTGTGTTTAACCCGGTTGTGTTTAACCCGGTCGTGTTTAACCCGGTCGCGTTTAACCCGGTTGTGTTTAACCCGGTCGTGTTTAACCCGGTTGTGTTTAACCTGGTTGTGTTTAACCTGGTTGTGCAGGGATTCTGTGTCTCTTGAGGGTCATTTTGAGGGTCTTTGTAGTTGCTTTCAGGGACATTGTGCGGGTGAAAGCCAGGGATGTGATCTAAAAGAAGAATGTTTTCATTTCTCCTCGCCTATAAATTGAAGCAACGGTCACACCCTCATTTGGAAAACAATCACATTAAGATGCTAGCGTCGCTCTGCATACCAAACTATACAAACAAACTGTCATCACAAAGGTGTTGTAACAGTACTACGTATGTATATTCATCAGGTTTCCTACTGTTACTACAGTATGACTTAGATTGCATGCACTGGACTTTGATTTCAGGATAAAAGATCTAATCAGTCAGAGACAACGGAACAGTCACCTGTTATTGGGATAAGGAATGAGCAGCCATCGATTTAGCAAAGGTTAAGATAAAGTGTTTTACACAATGTTGTGATATCTCTCTTGCAAGATCGGGCAACACAGAGAGCTAATGTTAGCAACACATGTGTCAAATTGTAACATCACCTTACGTTTGAGAATTCACTACAGTGTTGTAGTCAAGTCACCAATGCACGAGTCCAAGTCACTCTCGAGTCACCACTCTTCGATTCCGAGTCCAAGTCCGAGTCACCAAGGGAGAGGCGTAGTCGAGTCCGAGTCACCAAGGGAGAGGCGTAGTCGAGTCCGAGTCACCAAGGGAGAGTCGTAGTCGAGTCCGAGTCCAAGTCTGAGTCACCAAGGGAGAGTCGTAGTCGAGTCCGAGTCACCAAGGGAGAGTCGTAGTCGAGTCCGAGTCCAAGTCCGAGTCACCAAGGGAGAGTCGTAGTCGAGTCCGAGTCACCAAGGGAGAGTCGTAGTCGAGTCCGAGTCCAAGTCCGAGTCACCAAGGGAGAGTCGTAGTCGAGTCCGAGTCCAAGTCCGAGTCACCAAGGGAGAGTCGTAGTCAAGTCCGAGTCCAAGTCCGAGTCACCAAGGGAGAGTCGTAGTCGAGTCCGAGTCGAGTCCGAGTCACAAGTCTTCATGTATTAATCTTCGTGGATATATGTGTTGAAATGTAGCTGCTCCTCTACATTGCTTTTATCCTGTCATGTTATACTAACCTGTCTATTGAACTGCTGTGAAGCCAGTTTGGCTACAACTCCTGTAATAGGTGCGATACAAATCTTATTACTAATATTATTATTATTATTATTATTATTATTATTATTATTATTATATATAAATAAACTATATTTAAAATGAGTTACCTTTTAGATAAGTGATTATATTTGTATGCCAATATTTTCCTATGTTAAAGTTTTCGTTTTGCACTTTTATTTTGATAGTAATAAGATCGGGACTCTTATTTTGAAGGAACTTTTACCGGTTAAATCGGTTTACTGATAAAGATTGAGCCCCAGAAAGCACATGGCTACTTAGCATGCAAAATGACATCATGTTAAGTAGCCATGTGCTTTCGTGTTATCGGCTGAATCTTTATTTATTGATTAGATCACGTTACTCTGATGATAGTGTTCAAGACAGCCTATATGTCTGAACTCGATCCTGAGAGTCATGTGTGACGGAGCCTTCTCTTCAATATTGTTTCCACATAACGAGCATTTTGTGCTGCTCTTTTCCCATGTGGAAGCAGAATGTGTGAAAGCATCCAGCAGCGGGGTGTGTCTGTAGACATCTCTAGACTGGAACAGCGGGGGCCAGTCCCTGAACTCGCCTCGCAGGTGCACGCGCCAGGATAGAGGACATCAGACTCCAGAGAAAACTTGCTCCAAGTCAGAGTCGCGTCAATCAGTGCACGAGTCTGAGTCGAGTCACGAGTCCCGAAAATTGGCACTCGAGTACTCCATCTCTGATTCACTACCTAACTAACGTTGACTTCACGTCACCACCGCTAAGCTAAGGGAGGCTAATGTTGAGCTATAAAGGAACTACAGCACGGTCACATGACTTCACGTCACCACTGCTAAGCTAAAGGGGGCTAATGTTGGGCTATAAAGGAACTACAGCACGGTCACATGACTTCACGTCACCACCGCTAAGCTAAAGGAGGCTAATGTTGGGCTATGAAGGAACTACAGCACGGTCACATGACTTCACGTCACCACCGCTAAGCTAAAGGAGGCTAATGTTGGGCTATAAAGGAACTACAGCACGGTGACATGACTTCACGTCACCACCGCTAAGCTAAAGGAGGCTAATGTTGGGCTATAGAGGAACTACAGCACGGTCACATGACTTCACGTCACCTCCGCTAAGCTAAAGGAGGCTAATGTTGGGCTATAAAGGAGCTACAGCACAGTCACATCACTTCACCACCGCTAAGCTAAAGGAGTCGAATGTTGTGCTATAAAGGAGCTACAGCACAGTCACATGACTTCACGTCACCACCGCTAAGCTAAAGGAGGCTAATGTTGGGCTATAAAGGAACTACAGCACGGTCACATGACTTCACGCCACCACCGCTAAGCTAAAGGAGGCTAATGTTGGGCTATGAAGGAACTACAGCACGATCACATGACTTCACGCCACCACCGCCAAGCTAAAGGAGGCTAATGTTGGGCTATGAAGGAACTACAGCACGGTCACATGACTTCACGTCACCACCGCTAAGCTAAAGGTGGCTAATGTTGGGCTATAAAGGAACTACAGCACGGTCACATGACTTCACCACCGCTAAGCTAAAGGAGGCTAATGTTGGGCTATAAAGGAACTACAGCACGGTCACATGACTTCACGTCACCACCGCTAAGCTAAAGGCGGCTAATGTTGGGCTATAAAGGAACTACAGCACGGTCACATGACTTCACGTCACCACCGCTAAGCTAAAGGTGGCTAATGTTGGGCTATAAAGGAACTACAGCACGGTCACATGACTTCACGCCACCACCGCTAAGCTAAAGGCGGCTAATGTTGGTCGTGATGACGTGTCGTCGTCTCATTTTGCCTCTTGTTAGGAACCTCCATTTTTTAAATTCACCAGTGGGTTATTTAACTGAAGTATTTTATTTCGTAGAACAAAATCTCGTCAGCTTGTGTTAACCGCAGACCTTATTTCAGGCTAACAACCAAAAACACATTCAGAAAACCATTGACTTCCAGAGCAGGGGACAAGAAGTGTTGATATTCTAACTAATTCCCAGCTTTAAGACTCATTCTCGCACCTCTCTATTGTAACCTCGGCCGCTGAAGAGAAAGGGGCTGAAATGACAATGCAGCATCCTCCTGTTCTACAGATCAGGTTAAGCCGGATACCACCGACCCCCAACTGTCTCACACACACACACACACACACACACACACACGCACACACACACACTCCACCTCCTGTTCAGCTGCTCTCAGTGAAACTCCATTCTGCTGAAAATGGGTTCATAGTGTAACTGTTATACAAAAGAAGTGATTTGGATGAATCTGTGTTGCACAAGAACACACACACACACACACGTCACGATGAAGTCAATAGTGTGCGTGCACGTGTGTGTTACATAACGAACATCAAGGCAGTCGTGTCGGACAGTGTGAACACGAGACATGTCATAAAGGAAACACTGATCTCTGTCTGGTGGAAACTAGTGACTGTGACTGAAGCCCAGATATTTTTAAATCTCATTCTAGGAAACAAACAGCATTTCTGAAGAAGGATTAAAAGATTTAATAACAATTGTATTTTCAAAAGAAACCAGTCAATGAGAAATATGTGGCAATTGTCAACAACAACACACCTGCAGGATTAAACTCAAATAACAAAAGTCAAAGCAAAGTCTTTTTAAGGTTTCCAGGCAAACCACTTCCTGTTCCTGACCAAACGAGGGTTTGTGTAGGCAGTAATGACCGCTATTCACGCCTCATTTATTTAAAGTGATATGAGTTCTAATTGCAAGGCAGCAGGGGGAGGGTTGCACTTTGGAACAGCCATTAACACCCACAGCGTTCACACAGATCTGCTGTGTTCCCCAACAACGATCCACAGCCACAGCGTTGGACTCTCGTCTGTCTCTCCGGTTGAGTCTTCCTGGTCGCTTCTCGGATCGAAAAAGTCTGACTTTTTTCCAAAAAAACCTGAAAATGATGATTTATTTCTCACCATTTGACTTTCTTAATCCAAATTCTGACTTTTTCTGAACTTCTCAAAAGTCGGACTCTTTTTTAGAACATTTCAAAAGTTTAATTTTTTTAAAGGTCCCATGTCTTGGCCATTTTCACTGATCATATTTCCCTCGTTGAGGTTCACTAGAATAGATTTAAATGGTGCAACTTTCCAAACTCACATTGGTTTCTCACAGCATCTCTGTAAAATATGTGTATTCACTCTGACACGGATTGTTGGAGCTCCTGTGACTCTGCCCCCTCGTGTGTGTTGGGGGAGGGGCTCTGTAACGGCCCGTCCACACTACAGCGTCGACAGCTTCGAAAGCTCCAATCTGCCACTTTCAATGGGGTGACGTCACGTAGCCTCGCTTTTTCGTCGAACTGAATTGTGGGTAGCAGAGCGGTCCGTCTCCGGCGTCAGAAGTTGAACAATGTTCAACTTCTGTCGCCGGAGACGCCAGAGTAGCCAGCGCCAGCCAATCAAATCCAGTTTCCCAAAACCTGACAGCTGAAGCCGTAGCCAATCAAACCGCGTCTAAGCTGGGAGAGATATCCCGCCGTTCATTTCTATATTTCAAAAAAGTCGGAGGAGAAACTAACTATCGCCGTAGCAACACCCGGTTGTGTATGACCAGACCCTCTTCACCTACCGGGACACAAACCGGAGGAACCAGCATGGAGGGAGGAGGAGAGACAGTGGGGGAACTGGTAGGGTTTCGCCTGTTTGGGGAGTTTATATATATATATATATTGCTCCCATAAAATCCCCGGTGTTTTTGCTTTGTATGTCGGGGGCGGGAGATTCATGTGATTGGTTGTTGGTCGTGTTGCTTGAATAAAATCCCCACGCTCCAGACACGCCCAGCTCCAAGCTCTCTCTGGAGCTGTAGTGTGGACGCTCCGTACGAAAGTCTGAAGGAAGAGGCAGATTGTTTCCGGTTGTGTATTTTCAAATTCTAGCGCACTCGAGCTGGTTTCTCCATTCTTACCTTTAACTCTTTATATGTTTTATTTATTTCAAAGTGGGCCCATTTTAATAATATTTTTTTCCCCTTCAAACGTGCAGAGGACTCCCCAAGTGCTGTGTTTAATTTATTTTAAATTAGGCCTGTGTATTATTTGTAATTCTCCTTATAAGAGTTCTTTGTTTCTTATTAACAGTTTTATATCATGTAATAAATAGCCTAATACTTGCAACAAACTGTAGTTTTTGTCTGATATAAAAATACAAACCTATGAAATATGTTTCGCGACTCCAGACAAAAAAATGTTGGGGGGAAAAGGAGCACAATGGCTCTTGTGATCGAACAGGTCGCAGACCCCTGCCCGAACCCTTTCATTAAAATGTCAAGTTTGGTTTTTTTATGAAAACGTCTGACTTTTTTCTCCTCCGTCTTTTTTCCCAATTGTTTTTGAAAAATCTCAGCATTCGGACTCTTTCTATGGAAGCCCATTTCCGCCACTTGAAAAAAATAAAATCCCCATGAAAAGTCATAATAATGAGATAAGAAGTGCGCATGCGCTGCAGTGGCGCTGTCTTCAAAGGTCCCTTCCTCACCCTTGCTGCTCTCCACCATGCAAACGGCATCTAGTCCTAAATAAGGTAACTATTACAGGTGACCTTTGTAAATGTTAGATGTTACATATAGCCTATATTGCAGCTAAACTACAACGATGCAGTTCATAGCTTTGACATTACCTGCTATGAATATAATATATATGCCTATAGCTTTGTGGTAACGTTCACGCCACTAATGACAATAGTGTAGGCGTACTGCTGCTGTGAGTTGCTCTAACTCTAACCCGTGAACGTTACCACAAACTATAGGCATATATATTATATTCATAGCAGGTAATGTCAAAGCTATGAACTGCATCGTTGTAGTTTAGCTGCAATAGGCTATATGTAACATCTAACATTTACAAAGGTCACCTGTAATAGTTACCTCATTTAGGACTAGATGCCGTTTGCATGGTGGAGAGCAGCAAGGTGAGGAAGGGACCTTTGAAGACAGCGCACTTCTTATCTCATTACTATGACTTTTCATGGGGATTTTATTTTTTTCAAGTGGCGGAAATGGGCTTCCATACTTTTCTGACTGAGTACAGTTAGAATATAATAATATATGACAAACAAGTGGAGAGCTGTGCAGATTTAAAAAGAGCTAGTGTCGAGCAGAAATGTGAAGAACTATCAACGTCAGCTGCAATAAACCAGACTTCGGGGAAATAAGGGAGTTGACCTCATGGTTTTAAGAAATGAAACCACATTTCACACACAGCGACATGTCATCGTATTCTATACACTGGGAGGCTCCGAGTGTCTGCCCTGCGGAGTCTTCCTCTCAGCGCAGACTGTCACAGTCTCTCTATTCTGAAAAACTCTAAACTCTGACTTGTTTCTAATAATTCGCCTTTATCCAAGATGTCTGACTTTTTCGGAAAATGTTCAAATTCGGACTTATTGTCTCATATTTCTGCTTCTGTAGTCGTGCCGTCCTCCTCTCAGCGCAGACGCTCACAGCCTCTCAGCTCCACGCTGCCAGCGCCGCGGGTAGCAGCGAAAGGTTACAGCACACAGAGTGAGAGACTCCAGCTCTGTCAAAAGACAATTTGTTCTCTCTGACAAGAAGCGGAGTGAAAGGTTGAAATTAAAATAAAGCTCACAATAGGCCTCTCATGGCGCGACACAGAAGTCATGAAACGTTCGGTGTGTGCGGAACACAAGACAGAGTGCGTGACACAAACACACGCCAGTGCTCATCATTTCATTCAAGAGTCAGGTTTATAATCATGCGGCGCTTCAGAGGAGAACAAAGACATCGCTGTGGAAACGTGTAAACACAACTCTGGTACAAGTAAATACAACAAGTGTGTTATTTAATTAATTGTTTCTACATTTGTCTTTATTATTGAAATATACTTATATATTTGAAATGTTCTTTTTTGATCTTTTTACATTTTTAAATTCATAGTGTACGGGACTTTTTTTGTGATGTTTTGTTTTTGGGAGGCGAGGGGTTATATCAGAGCCTAACATAATAAATGAGAGATATTCTGTTTGATGTTGTATTATTAATGTGTATATTTAAAGTAACTACATTTTTCAAAAATGGCCTCGGCTTAAAATAATGAAGAAGGGCTGAGAAAACATGAAATCACCTGAAGCTGATCCTGTTGCTGCAGGTTCAGAGCAACCGTTCAATTACGCACTGAGTGACTCCTGTGTGTGTGTGTGTGTGTGTGTGTGTGTGTGTGTCACCTGGAGCGTCAATATCTCCTGCTTAATGAGCGACTGCATTTGATTACAGCCAGTTCAGACAAGTTTAGATCAAATGATGAAAAATGAATTCATCCGAATATTAAATGTCCTTTTTAAAGTAAACATAACATGTGATAAAGATTAGAGACGTGTGCAAAATCTGCAGGTAGGTCACAGCTCAGGCCTTCTGGTTCCTTTGGGTTTTAGTGCATGTATACGGTCTGCAGGGGCTGAAATCCCCGTTTCCTCCAGAGGGAGTTTCTCAAAGAACCTATAACACACAGGGAAGGGAAAGCAGCGCCTTTTACGTATAAATAATTAGTTATTAAAGTTGAAATAGTCATATTTAGCCACTCAGAGACTCATGAACTCAAACAGGTTTTCCCATCATGCACTCTGCCTCTCAGTGACCCAGATGGTGACCTGATTTAAATCCCAACACAGAAACTAGAAAGAGACTCTGACCTAAAACTCTTTCAGATCTGCAGGATCCTTCTTCTTCAATCAGGAGAGACGGTTTTGACAGAACACACACTTATTGCCAGGAATACACAAATGAATGTAATGGAGTTTTGGCGATTAGGCCCCGTTGTGCGGGAGTGTCATTCGGGAGGGGAGAACCGGTCCGGTGAAACCCCCCGGGGTCGAGACCCTGGTGGTGGTGAATGGATAGTTGGGGTCGGTCTGAAGGGGAGGGGCTTAGCTTGACCCTGGTGGTGGTGAATGGATGGTTGGGTTCGGTCTGAAGGGGAATGGGCTTAGCTTGACCCTGGTGGTGGTGAATGGATAGTTGGGGTCGGTGTGAAGGGGAGGGGCTTAGCTTGACCCTGGTGGTGGTGAATGGATAGTTGGGGTCGGTCTGAAGGGGAGGGGCTTAGCTTGACCCTGGTGGTGGTGAATGGATGGTTGGGTTTGGTCTGAAGGGGAGGGGCTTAGCTTGACCCTGGTGGTGGTGAATGGATGGTTGGGTTCGGTCTGAAGGGGAGGGGCTTAGCTTGACCCTGGTGGTGGTGAATGGATGGTTGGGGTCGGTCTGAAGGGGAGGGGCTTAGCTTGACCCTGGTGGTGGTGAATGGATGGTTGGGGTTCGGTCTGAAGGGGAGGGGCTTAGCTTGACCCTGGTGGTGGTGAATGGATGGTTGGGGTCGGTCTGAAGGGGAGGGGCTTAGCTTGACCCTGGTGGTGGTGAATGGATGGTTGGGGTCGGTCTGAAGGGGAGGGGCTTAGCTTGACCCTGGTGGTGGTGAATGGATGGTTGGGGTCGGTCTGAAGGGGAGGGGCTTAGCTTGACCCTGGTGGTGGTGAATGGATGGTTGGGGTTCGGTCTGAAGGGGAGGGGCTTAGCTTGACCCTGGTGGTGGTGAATGGATGGTTGGGTTCGGTCTGAAGGGGAGGGGCTTAGCTTGACCCTGGTGGTGGTGAATGGATGGTTGGGTTCGGTCTGAAGGGGAGGGGCTTAGCTTGACCCTGGTGGTGGTGAATGGATGGTTGGGTTCGGTCTGAAGGGGAGGGGCTTAGCTTGACCCTGGTGGTGGTGAATGGATGGTTGGGTTCGGTCTGAAGGGGAGGGGCTTAGCTTGACCCTGGTGGTGGTGAATGGATGGTTGGGTTCGGTCTGAAGGGGAGGGGCTTAGCTTGACCCTGGATTCAGAGGGACAGGAGGTGCAGAGGGGTTGCGTCGAGTCACCTGAAATGACAGCTGTCAGAGGGGGGGGATCAGATTTAAAAGGTTTAGCGGAGCGCTATGATAGGCTTCTGAGAATAGAGCAAAGTGATTGGTTAAGCTGGGGAGTGACGCCCCCGATCACTTATTGAGAGGAGAGAGAGTAGTAACATAGAACTAGTAAATGAATGAGAAAAGACGGTCTTCTTGGTTGAACTTGCGAAATAAAATAAAATAAACACAGACATCGAAGTGAGTACTATATTATATATACATTGGTTTTGTTGTTAATACTTAACAACAAGAAACTCAGTAAAATAAATAAATAAAGATAATTAATAATAATACAAAATATATATAAATAACAAATGAATGAATATATGTTCAATAAATGAAAAATAAAGTAATAATAATTCATTATAATAAAATGTATATCAAAAAAGTAATAATAATTAAATAATATCGCAAAAATAAATAAAATTAAAGTAAATAATATACAAAAAAAGTTGTATTAAAAAGAAATAATAATAAAAATATAATAAATAAAATAATAGACATACAGTATGTAAACATAAAGTAAGGCAATAGGATAGTTTAGAAGATATGTTTGAAATGTTTTGGCATTTCATTCATTCAAAACAGAAAACAGAAGAAGCTCTGCTGACTTCTTGCCTCGCGAACAGATGACATGTACGTGTCGGACCCAGACCCGGCGGCAGACATACGTCTCTGGGCGGGCATTTGATTTACCGGGCCCAGGCCCAGGCCCAGGCCCAGGCCCAGGCCCAGGCGACACTTACATGTCCCGGGAAATCTCGAGATGTGTCAAGGGAGGGGGATTTAGGTTGCCCTAAGGCTGTTGACGGTCTTATATAGGGCAATTATTATTACTTGGGCAAGCACGCAGTCAAAGTTGAGCGCACACAGGGTGGAGAGGTGGAGGGAGGTGAGAGAGAGAGAGAGAGAGAGAGAGAGAGCAGAGAGAGAGAGAGAGAGAGAGAGAGGCAGAGAGAGAGGCAGAGAGAGAGGCAGAGAGAGAGAGAGAGAGAGAGAGAGAGAGAGGCAGAGAGAGAGAGAGAGAGAGAGAGGCAGAGAGAGAGGCAGAGAGAGAGAGAGAGAGAGAGAGAGAGAGAGGAGAGGCAGAGAGAGAGAGAGAGAGAGAGAGAGGAGAGAGGAGAGAGAGAGAGAGAGAGAGAGAGAGAGAGAGAGAGAGAGAGAGAGAGAGAGAGAGGAGAGAGAGGAGAGAGAGAGAGAGGCAGAGAGAGGAGAGAGAGGCAGAGAGAGGGAGAGAGAGGCAGAGAGAGAGAGGAGAGAGAGAGAGAGAGAGAGAGAGAGAGAGAGGCAGAGAGAGAGGCAGAGAGAGAGAGGCAGAGAGAGAGAGAGAGAGAGGCAGAGAGAGGGAGAGAGGCAGAGAGAGGAGAGGAGAGAGGCAGAGAGAGAGAGGCAGAGAGAGAGGCAGAGAGAGAGAGAGAGAGAGAGGCAGAGAGAGAGGGAGAGGCAGAGAGAGGGAGAGGCAGAGAGAGAGAGAGAGAGAGAGAGAGAGAGGGAGAGGGAGAGAGGAGAGGCAGAGAGAGAGAGAGAGAGAGAGGCAGAGAGAGGGAGAGAGGCAGAGAGAGAGAGAGAGAGAGAGAGAGGCAGAGAGAGGCAGAGGCAGAGAGAGGGAGAGGCAGAGAGAGGGAGAGGGAGAGGCAGAGAGAGAGAGAGAGAGAGAGAGAGGCAGAGAGAGAGGCAGAGAGAGAGAGAGGCAGAGAGAGAGAGGCAGAGAGAGAGAGGCAGAGAGAGGCAGAGAGAGAGGGAGAGGGAGAGGGAGAGAGAGAGAGAGAGGGGCAGAGAGAGGGAGAGGGGCAGAGAGAGAGAGAGGCAGAGAGAGAGGCAGAGAGAGAGAGAGCGAGAGGCAGAGAGAGCGAGAGGCAGAGAGAGCGAGAGGCAGAGAGAGCGAGAGGCAGAGAGAGGAGAGCGAGAGCGAGAGCGAGAGCGAGAGCGAGAGCGAGAGAGCGAGAGCGAGAGCGAGAGCGAGAGCGAGAGCGAGAGCGAGAGCGAGAGCGAGAGCGAGAGCGAGAGCGAGAGAGCCTCCTCGTCCCGGCTGGCTTGCAGCCCGTAGGTAACGTAACTGATGTCTTCCAATGAGCTGCATCTGGCGCCGAGCAGCCATACTCCTTTCAGGAACCTCTTCCTGGGATCCATCGCTGCAGATACATATAAAAGATAAAGCCAAACTAGCGAGAGTAAAGTGACGGGCTGCTGCACCGCATCTCACTCCAGACCCCACGCGACTCAGCCCAGCGAGAAACCAGTCTCGCGCGCAGCCTTTCATTCAGAATGTCATAGCAACATAAACAAATGATATTAAACTAATCTTTCAACATAGTTTAAAACAAAAATAAATATTAGGACAACGCCCTACAAATAACAACAACAAACATAACCAGTGGCTCCAGAGTGTGTGTGTTGGGTAATCTGTGGTAGGGCTAACCCACAGCGGGGGGTGGAGTCAGTATTTGCAATGTGATTCCATACACGCTCGCCTTGACGGTGAAACGCCACGCGGGAGGTTTAGATGAACTGTATGAAATAAAAAGGCACATTTGTCTTGAAATACTAACATAAAATACACATTCTGGTCCTCTCTTGAGAAGAAAATAAATACATCTAAAACTACACCATATATTTAAAAAAATGAATGCCATTTTAGTTTTGTGTTACTTGGTTCTGAGAGCTGAACCTGCTGCTCCTCCCAGAGAGAAGAGGGGAGGCTGTGAGTGACTTCACATGGTGGACAAGGGAGGAGCCGCCATTGTTCTGTGTGTCAACATGACAGACAGCCCACACAGCTGTCATCAACCCGTGGGGTCTGATTTCATCACGGGTTGATTTCTATCAACGCGTAATGTTGTATCGATGTAGAGATGTACTACAGCAACAGTATTCTCCGTCGGGACTTCCTGCATCAACAACAACACGCCGTTATCTTGATTCTGATTGGCCAGAAGACATTATCAAAGATGTTCTATTGAGAAGACGATCACTACGTGACAAACGTTTTCAAACCGTTTCTGGTCTTCGGTATTTCCAGACAAGTGGCTGAAATCAGTCTGACTGACTGCTGTCTGTGCAGTGTACTCCGAGAGTTGGCGGACTTTATTTAGCATACTTTAAAATCATTTTTCAAGGTGGGGCTGAGCCATTCCTTGGTATGGCTGTAGCCTATACCCTGGGGCCGCCACTG
This sequence comes from Champsocephalus esox, assembly GCA_036324585.1. NCBI lineage: Eukaryota > Metazoa > Chordata > Actinopteri > Perciformes > Channichthyidae > Champsocephalus > Champsocephalus esox. The sequence goes on from CM070495.1 coordinate 45,602,623, forward strand.
AACATAAATCACAATTAAACAATTACAATGTTGTATTCAGCCCTGATTAAAACAGCGGGCCCAAATCCTGGATGGGCGGGCCCGGCCCCATGGGGCCCGCCCATGACGCCGGGTCTAGTCGGACCACTTCCTGTTTCACCCACCGGCTGTTTACATGATACTGATGATGAGGAGCTTCAATCTCCCAGAGACAAAGAGGAAGGTCAGGGGATTTTCCACTGAGTTTAAAAACACAAACTTAAAGAGAGAGAACTCGTCCTGTTCTGAGATGTTTCAATGAGTGTCACTGAAAGAGGCCCACCTCCGAACGCCTGGAGCTCAACGTGTGAACAGGACCTTTCTCTCTCTTTGATTGGTTTTTAAACTCAGTGGAAAATCTCCTGACTCTGTCTCTGGAAGATTAAAGCTCCTCATCATCATCATCATCATCATCATCATCATCATCATCATCATCATCATCATGTAAACAGCCAGTGGGTGAAACAGGGAGTGGTAATAATTATTTAGTTTCTCAAAATGTTAACTTTTTTTCTGAAAATCTCAGAATTCAGATTTCCCCGCAAAATTCTGAGAACATTAAAATGCAGATATTTATATATAAACAGCTCCTCCAAAATGTGGAATTTTTCTGTACTTTTTTATAGAATCTCAAAATTCTGATATTCCATATGATATGATAATTGTTTTTCCGTTTAGGTTTTCTCTCCCCTGTAGTGTGTTACATTACATGTCAGACGCTTTTCTCCAAAGCGACTTACAGCCCCCACAGCTTCCACCCCAGCTTCCACCCCAGCTTCCACCCAGCTTCCACCCCAGCTTCCACCCAGCTTCCACCCCAGCTTCCACCCAGCTTCCACCCAGCTTCCACCCCAGCTCCACCCAGCTTCCACCCAGCTTCCACCCCAGCTTCCACCCCAGCTTCCACCCCAGCTTCCACCCCAGCTTCCACCGCAGCTTCCACCCCAGCTTCCACCCAGCTTCCACCCAGCTTCCACCGCAGCTTCCACCCCAGCTTCCCCCCCAGCTTCCACCCAGCTTCCACCCAGCTTCCACCCAGCTTCCACCCCAGCTTCCACCCAGCTTCCACCCAGCTTCCACCCCAGCTTCCACCCAGCTTCCACCCAGCTTCCACCCAGCTTCCACCCAGCTTCCACCCAGCTTCCACCCCAGCTTCCACCCAGCTTCCACCCAGCTTCCACCCCAGCTTCCACCCAGCTTCCACCCAGCTTCCACCCAGCTTCCACCCCAGCTTCCACCCAGCTTCCACCCAGCTTCCACCCCAGCTTCCACCCCAGCTTCCACCCAGCTTCCACCCCAGCTTCCACCCAGCTTCCACCCCAGCTTCCACCCAGCTTCCACCCCAGCTTCCACCCCAGCTTCCACCCCAGCTTCCACCCAGCTTCCACCCCAGCTTCCACCCAGCTTCCACCCCAGCTTCCACCCAGCTTCCACCCAGCTTCCACCCTAGCTTCCACCCCAGCTTCTGTAGGCTCGGGGGTTAGTTATTGAATCATCACTCATCGTGCTATGTGTATCTGTGGAGTGATGAGGCCTAGACGCCAAACTCAACTATGCTGCTTCTAATAAACATGTTAAAGGCACACGTGAGTTGTATGACTGAACTAAATTATTATAAATATGAAGTGCAAAATGCGTGTGTGTGTGTTCACCTTTTAGAGACAGAATGAGTTAAATCACGAACTGTTACTGACATTAAAGGGTGTTTTTCTGCAGATGTTTCAATTTAGAAATCCCCCAAAAACTTACATTCTTACATTTCTTTGAAAATGTCTGACTTTTCTCTCCTAATGCGTCGATTTCCCCCAAAAATTCAGACTTTTTGGGGAAACCTCCACATTCAGACCATGCCAGCTTCCAAAGGGGAATCACCAGTCTACATACCATGTGTGTATTTAAAGTGGAGTGTGGCGCCCCCTGCAGGCCCAATGCAGAGCCTGCAAGTGCTAAAGGAACAAGTGGCATCAGTAAAGTCATCCTTAGACTCATATAAATACAAATACAAAATTAATGAAATACACAGTTCTGTACTTAATGAGTATTTCTATAAACTTTATTTACCATTTTATGTTTCATAATACTTCTACTCCACGACATCTTTGATTTGATTTGATACGAGTCCTGGTCGAATGCACTTATAGTACGTCGCTTTGGATAGAAGCGTCAGCTAAATGTAATGTAATGATTAGTCGTTTAACTCCACCATAGAGTAAAACAACGTGATATGCTGATGCAGTAGCGCACTAAAACAAAGCAAATCAAATCGACAAACATGAAAGGTCAAGCCATGTCTCTTGTGATGAAGAAAACTAAATAATGGTGTAAATTACGACAATAATAAAGAGCTATAAATATGAGATGTCTCGTTCTTTGTATGGATTTCTTTAAGTTTTCACTGGAGTTCTCTCAATCACTTCTTCTTCTCTGGTTATTTAATGGCACAGACGGGAGAATTGACTATAACTAATGAACTCATATTTAGAAACAGGAGTAGTAAAACCAGCATTCTCTTTCGTCATTTTTCTGGCAATGGGTACTGTACTGTACTTTTCCAACCTGCCATCAATATGCGCCTGCACTGTTAGCGCTTTATACCCCGTCCACACGGAGACGAGACGGGTTGCATCCGCGACAGTTCTCTATCGTATAGACCAGGGATCACCAACTACATTTGTCCAAGGGGGCAAAATGTATCCAATAGACACTATCACTAAAAGAGATCTCTCTCTCTCCTCTGCGTGAGGGGGCGGGGCCTCACAGACACACTGCATCTCTCTCTCTCTCTTTCCTCTGCGTGAGGGGGCGGGGCCTCACAGACACGCTGCATCTCTCTCTCTCATCTGCATGAGGGGGCGGGGCCTCACAGACACGCTGCATCTCTCTCTCATCTGCGTGAGGGGGCGGGGCCTCACAGACACGCTGCATCTCTCTCTCTCTTTCCTCTGCGTGAGGGGGCGGGGCCTCACAGACACGCTGCATCTCTCTCTCATCTGCGTGAGGGGGCGGGGCCTCACAGACACGCTGCATCTCTCTCTCATCTGCGTGAGGGGGCGGGGCCTCACAGACACGCTGCATCTCTCTCTCTCTTTCCTCTGCGTGAGGGGGCGGGGCCTCACAGACACGCTGCATCTCTCTCTCATCTGCGTGAGGGGGCGGGGCCTCACAGACACGCTGCATCTCTCTCTCTCTCTCTTTCCTCTGCGTGAGGGGGCGGGGCCTCACAGACACGCTGCATCTCTCTCTCTCTCTTTCCTCTGCGTGAGGGGGCGGGGCCTCACAGACACGCTGCATCTCTCTCTCATCTGCGTGAGGGGGCGGGGCCTCACAGACACGCTGCATCTCTCTCTCATCTGCGTGAGGGGGCGGGGCCTCACAGACACGCTGCATCTCTCTCTCTCATCTGCGTGAGGGGGCGGGGCCTCAGACACGCTGCATCTCTCTCTCTCTTTCCTCTGCGTGCGGGGGCGGGGCCTCACAGACACACTGCATCTCTCTCTCATCTGCGTGAGGGGGCGGGGCCTCACAGACACACTGCATCTCTCTCTCATCTGCGTGAGGGGGCGGGGCCTCACAGACACACTGCACCTCTCTCTCTCTCTCTCCTCTGCGTGAGGGGGCGGGGCCTCACAGACACACTGCATCTCTCTCTCTCTCTTTCCTCTGCGTGAGGGGGCGGGGCCTCACAGACACACTGCATCTCTCTCTCTCATCTGCGTGAGGGGGCGGGGCCTCACAGACACGCTGCACCTCTCTCTCTCTCTCCTCTGCGTGAGGGGGCGGGGCCTCACAGACACGCTGCAGCGCTGTGCAGTGTGCACACCGTTCTGCCGGTAATGAATATTACATTTTGTGAGGAAACTTTTCCACCAAGTATTCCAACATGTATTCACCTCAGGTTTACGAAAGTAACTGTAATCAGATTACTCGTTTTTCAAATGTAACGCCAGCTGAATACAGTTAGCCTACTTGATTTTTATATTCTGCGTAACGCCGTTATGTATTCCGTTACGACCAGTCTATGCTTAACACCTGGTTGTGCACGAGAACTTCTGGTTTTTCAGTATAAAACGGCAATTAAACTGACTGTGTGTTTAAGGTGCACTATGCTCTCAAAACATTGATTTACATTTCTAACACCACGCTACAGATGTTAGTGCAAAACCTACAGCTCCTCCACCGCAACCATCAGCAACAAGTGGACCTGGAGGACTACATGAACCACATGTTGATAAATCCACTGCGGAGAATAACCCGAAGGGCAACCATGGCAACCATGCTCAGGGGGTCTTCTTCGCTGCTTCTGGTGTATTTTGTGGCGGAAGTACAGCGCCACTTACAGGCCCGGCATATGTACTACAGCGTCTCCAGCGGGTCGAGCGGTCTCGCGTGTATAGACACATTTCTTGAGCCGATCCCGTGTGGACGGCAGACTTTCTTTAAAACCCTGTGAAGCCCGACACATCACATAAGAGGATAGTGGTCTGCCACGCTTGATGTTGCCCTTTCCTGCACTTGTAAGGGAAGTGCCAACAGACGCCTGAAACCTTCGCAAGGCCATGGGCTTTATCCTGGGCTCAAGCTTCCTCTGGTCTCTTCTGTAGAGGTTCCATGCATTGATGACTGCCACAGCGTGCCACCAAATGTACATGTACCGTCTTCGGGATTTGAAGCTGAATTTGAGCGCAGACAGCAGATCAAGGAGGTCAACACCTCCCATGAACTTGATGTATGCTTCAACAATGGCTGGTCTGGGAACCATAATGTGTGTCTTTGGTTTTCGATCCCACCTTTTCACACTTCCAGCTGGTTCGATGCCAACACAAGAGGAGAGTAGGTTCACAGCCTAACGATGATGATGTGTTCCTGGTTCACTCTGAAGTCCATTACCCGCTTCCCTTCCTCATCCATCATGTGGCAGGCTTTGACCCTGTTTATCCGGACAGGGCCTACGAAGTGGATTCCTCTCTCTCAGGTGGTCGGCCAGTGGAACTGATGTGAAATAGTTGTCAAGACTTTGTGATCTCTTCCTGCTGGAAGGGTTGACGTCATTTTCAGGACAACATCTCCAGTAACACCAACATCAGATCTCTCCTTGTCTGGATTTTCTGGACCTTGACAAAGAAAGTCATAAAGGTAGCCACTTTGTCCAGCACGCCCCCACACCTTGAACCCCCATGTGGGAGGCTTTGCTGGCATATAAACACGAAGATGAGACTTTCCCTTGAATGGCACCATCATTTCACTGCTTGACATCCTTCAGGAGGCATGCGTAGGAATTGGTGATGTTGCTCAGTGGAGCGGACTCTGGCACAGACTGAGCCATTAAGTTTGAAGTTTAGTTAGGGTAAAAACGATGGACTGTCCACTCCGAATAGGGAATGAGTCCTTACCCCAAGTGAAGGAGTTCAAGTATCTCGGGGTCTTGTTCTCGAGTGAGGGAACAATGGAGCGTGAGATGGGCCGGAGAGTCGGAGCAGCGGGAGCGGTACTGCAGTCGCTTTACCGCACCGTTGTGACGAAAAGGGAGCTGAGCCAGAAGGCAAAGCTCTCTGTCTACCGGGCCGTGTTCCTTCCTACCCTCACCTACGGTCATGAAGGATGGGTCATGACCCAAAGATCGAGGTCGTGGATACAAGCGATCGAGATGGGTTTCCTCCGCCGGGTGGCTGGTGTCTCCCTTAGAGATAAGGTGAGAAGTTCGGTCATCAGGGAGGGACTCGGAGTTGCGCCGCTCCTCCTTCGAGTCGAAAGGAGCCAGTTGAGGTGGTTCGGGCACCTAGTTAGGATGCCACCTGGGCGCCTCCCTAGGGAGGTGTTCCAGGCACGTCCAGCTGGGAGGAGACCGAGGGGTAGACCTAGGACCAGGTGGAGGGATTATATCTCTTCGCTGGCCTGGCAGCGCCTTGGGACCCCCCAGTCAGAGCTGGTTGATGTCGCCAGGGAAAAGGAAGTTCGGGGCTCTCTGCTGGAACTGCTACCCCCGAGACCCGACCACGGATAAGCGGGAGAAGATGGATGGATGGATAGGGTTTGTTCTTTTAAGTGTGTCAGTATCGCCCCTTGTGTTTAACAATAAAGTAAATTAAACTTTATATGCGTGTCCGACATCCATCGCTGCTGCACAAAACTCAGGGTAACGTGAACATGTCCCATTGAGCTCCATTCGTTTGGTCTATAGGACAAACGAATGGAGAATCTTGAAAGTTGAATTCTGAGAAATGCCCCCAAACAAACCACTTTTACTTTGATAACCCTATCGAACATGTTACTGTATAAACGTTCACTGCACTCAACATTTCTATGTCAACCTTTTGGCAATTAGACTACATTGCGCACCCCTAAATCTCAATGGAATTCCTCAAAACTTTGCAAAAGTCATTTGTATGTTAATTGGAACACAATGCAATGCCAGCCAAATTAATATTTTGAAATTAAAACGTCCCATTCAAATGTGATGCACCCTAGTGTCCAGTCACACCCGTCTTCTGAGGCTTCCTCAACACATTCGTCACACTCAACAGCTGGAGGATCATATTGTACATTTCTCCACCTGTATTCTTTCCTTTTCCCTTTGCCTCGCGCTGACTGCTTTGTTGTTGTTGTTGTTGTTGTTGTTGTTGTTGGGCTCTACTTCTTTCCTCAACTCTGTGCCCATCTGGTCAACACTTTCCTCCTCTTCACGATCACTATCGGAGCTTCCCTCAGTAAGCTTGGCGTTAGGAGTCCAGTCCTCATCTTCTCCATGTCACTTGAACTCCCATGCATAATCAGTAGAGTATTTCTTTGCCATCTAAAAGTAAATGCAAACACAAATTAGGACATCTCTTTTTAACCGCGAGAGCCAATGGAATCAAGGGGAAGTTCCACACACACACACGTTACCAAATAAGGTGTGAGAGTGACGCGTAGCCAAAACCGGAAGCTGCATACACACAACAAGTGCCAGACACCGACACACACATTGGATTAAACTATGGATTAACTTTCAACCGCGTTTTTTAATCGACTGTTGATCAGAATAACAGCTAAAGTGAGACAATGTTCCGTTTTTGCTCCGTAATACGTGTTGTGATGTCTCCGATTTAACAGGTTAATTAAATAATCTAAACGGTGTTTTTGGCATTCTGGTAATGCAGATTGCATCATGAAATGTACAACATGTTTTCCAACGTCACGTTTTCCGGAGAAATGTACTCAAAAACCTGCTGCATACTATTTGATACATAGGCTACATTTTCAACACGATTTCTCTATGAAATAAGATACAAAATATAAACTGATTATAAGCTGCTTCAATACAGTAAATATTCATAGTGAAATATCAGTAACAATATAAAAGTCATTCTTACCGTAATGTATTCAATATTGGCAAAGATGAACCGTTACATGACGGTAGCCATTTTGGATTTGGTCATTAAAGGCGCTCTACAGCCTGCAGTGCCCGGACGATCCACCAGAGGGCAGAAGACCTGCATCACATTGCATACAACAGGTCTTTGGGGAACGTACTAGTCACTTGGTAGAGGTTTCAGAAACTCACGTATCAAATATGACACACTTGGCGTTATAGGGTTTCTAAGCTAGGCTGACTTGCTTCAAAGCATAGCAAAATTACCAGTCGAAAAAAACCACACATCAGTTTTTATATCCAGATAACATTTTCTTTATTCACATAAAAAAACAAAAACAAAACCTCATTGTTTTTAAATGCAGTGATGAGTGTGTGCTTCCTGTCATGATGCACGTTGAGACAAATACCTACAGCATGTGATTGCAATAAAGAAGCTCCATTGGCGGACATTTTCCCAGCCCTGAAACCATTCGTTTAACGTCACCGATTCAACGCAGGGTGGCGCTTCCGTAGGGTGTAAACGTGGAGGTATACAAAATATGTTATAAATATAAGGTAGAGAAAACAAGAAAAATATAAATACGTCTTGTTTTCCTGTGTGTGTGTGTGTGTGTGTGTGTGTGTGTCTGCAGAGAGGGTGCGGAAAAACAAAGAGGTCGGACGATGATGCTTCCTTGTTTTTTCCGCGGCGTGATAAAACAGTCTAGACAAACAAGTATGAGGAGGATAAGAAGCGACACGTTTAAAATCCTTATGAGGAGGAGGAGGAGGAGGAGAGGTTACACGAGGACAGAAGAAGAGGAAACAGGAAGTCACAGCCCTGTGTCGTTATAAGTGGGCGTGGCCACCTTCAGGATGCTCTGAGCGTTTTCCTCCAGCAGGGGGCGCCACTTCACCTCCCCCGACAGCATCAGGTCCTCCCCGTCCAGAGCGTCGATGAACTGCATCTGCACACATTATAATAATAAAGATTTACTTATACAGCACCTTTCAGACTTCAGCTCAAAGGGCTTTACAACACATCGCAAGTTCAAAATACACAACAAGAAACGCACAGGACATTATATTTGTAGGAGCCAAAATGCTTGTTTGGCTATTGCTTATTATTATTATTATTATTATTATTATTATAATGTTTATTTCAGTTTACACCTCGTTTAATTCTCATTTGTTATCACTTCCGGAAATTGTCCCGTGGGTGTGGTTTATTGGTCATTCGGTCACCTGTTGGACGACGTAGCGGAGAGGGTGAATTGCTCACATGCTTTCTGTTGAATATCGTTTCTTTATTAAACACCATGAACTCTTGTACGGACGAGTCACAGCGAAGAACAACGTTTAGCCTCTCAGCGGCACAACTCAAAGGGAGTTTTTGCTGCTACACTGAACACAAATATAAACGCAACACTTTTGCTTTTGCTCCCATTTCTCACGAGATGAACTCGAAGATCTAGAACATTTTCTATAAACACAAAATAACCATTTCTCTCCTTTGTCGAGATAATCCATCCCACCTCTCAGGCGTCGCAGATCAAGATGCTGATCAGACAGCATGATTATTGCACAGGTGTGCTTTAGGCTGGCCACAATAGAAGGCCACTCTGAAACGTGCAGTTTTGCTTTATTGGGGGGGTCTGGGGGGGGTCCGAAAACCAGTCAGTATCTGGTGTAAGGGGTAGGGTTAGGGGTAGGGTAATGTTGTGAATCGAGTGGCCCATGGTGGTGGTGGGGTTATGGTATGGGCAGGCGTATGTTATGGACGACGAACACGGGCCACTCGATTCACAACATTACCCTACCCCTACCCCTAACCCTCACACCAGATACTGACTGGTTTTCGGACCCCCCCCAGACCCCCCCCGTGTAAAAATACACAAGAAATTCCCCTCACTATGGACATTCCCGATCGATTCGGGACAGGTCAAGGATGAACAATTGCATTTTCCTTAAGCCACGCCCTACTATCGGTTAAGCCCCACCTCCTCGTTTTCTTTGGGAAGGGGATTAAGTCTCTCTCCCAATGTAAGTCAAGAGTGTTTTTGGTCGAAACTAAATTACGTATCGGAAGTTGTAGTACCACCGTTTGGCCACTAAGCACATACAAGAAATCTGATTATGGGGCCTATTGGTCACGGATGCAGACTTGTGTTTTTCATAAGCCCCCCCCCCTTCTAGCGGTTAAGCCACACCTCCTTGTTTTAAGCCCCACCTCCAGTGCAAGTCACAGCTCATTCAAGTGATTGAGGGGCGAGTCCTTTAATGAATTAAATAACCGCTTTTTGTCGTGTTTGTAATGGGAAGTTGTAAGCTTTAAAAAAAGGTCTGCTGATTTACCGATGTCTATTTCTTGATGCAAGCGAATGGGAAACATTATTTCGGGCCCAGTGACGTTACGGCCTGACACGGAAACTGTAGTACCGCAGTTTGGCCACTATGAATATTTGCAACATGTTGATGCGTAGTTGGGCAAGAAACTTAAGCCCCGGTTATTCCAGATGGCATACGGTGTGTGTGTGTGTGTGTGTGTGTGTGCGTGTGTGTGTGTGTGTGTGGGTGTGAACGTTCCTGGAAAAGGTTTTACCCTGCATGGCAGCCTCAACATATTTAAATACAGGCCTCTTCACGTTTAGCTGAGAAGTGTGCACATCATGTAAAGAAACAGTTTTCCTTCTACTCAGTGAATTACCATGACCAGAAGTGTGTGTGTGTGTGTGTGTGTGTGTGTGTGTGTCATTAAAGTACACACGCACACACTTCCACATTCAGGGAAGTGTGTCATTTGTTTGTTTTCTGACGCAACACTCTAAACTCACACGCACACAGTTTGTTGGCTGATTGAGTCGGACACTGCTTCCATGACCTTTAACACAGGTGTGTGTGTGTGTGTGTGTGTGTGTGTGTGTTGCCTCCAAACTAATGAAAGATGACATTTCTAAAAAAAATTAAAGGTTTTTCTAATACTTTTATTGAACAGCTCTAGATTTGCTCCTCATCCCTCTGTCCGTGTTTATGTGTGAACCGGCGCCGCACAATTCATCAAAATATAATAATCGCATTTGTGGAATATGCAAATCGCAGGAGATTAAATGTGTAAATAGTAGGGTTGCCAGAAACTGACCATGATCAAAATCGATTATTCGGCAGCCCTGGCGAATAATAATCGATTATTCGACCGACAGACCCCCCCCAGTGTGAGGGAGAGGGGGGGGGGCGGGGTCGGTGTGTAGCGTCAGGCTTCCTCCAAGTTTACAGTAAAACAAACTGGTGGTGTGACCAATGACCATTTACAATTATTAATATTATTACTATTATTAGCAAATATATATTTATATATATTTTGGTTGAAACTAAGCCAAGAAAAAAATAAAATCGATTTTTAGAAATAATATTCGATGATGGAGACTGGAGCGAATAATCGAATAATCGCTGGCATCCCGAGTAAATAGGAATCTGAAGGAAGTCCAGCGTTTCTGTTATTTGGTATTAAGTGCACTTTACAGCAGACCATTGACATGCACTCGCCCCACACCCCCAGGAGAGGGGCTAGCGCCTCTTTAGAAACACAGTATGTCCTTCTGAAACGACTTGGCGTGAAAGTAAATATAAACAACATCAAATGGACACAGTCCAGGCGTCTGATTGGCTCTCAGCAGCTGCACTCACCTGTTTGCGCACATACTCCACCATGAGCTCCAGCTGTTTGGGGTCTTCACACTCTCTACTGAACAGATTCCTCCACAGGGCTGCAGCCAGCACGCAGTCATCAGACAGCACGCCCTACACACACACACACACACACACACACACACACACAGTAATATAGCATACAGTTGTGCTGTGTTCATCACTGGGAAAGACCGTAATCAGGTTTATATTATAGCTGTTATTCTTAATGTTAATTACCGTAACCTGGCTTACAATAAATCTTTTCTAGTTTTTAGGTTGAATGTGTTCTTAACTGTGAAATGTGCGGTTGCCAAAGAAGTAAACCGTAACCTCTTATACGTTTTTACCCCAAACATTTTTACGGGGAAGTTTCGACAACAGAGCTGCCGGTGTTTTGCGTGGCTGTGTCTTTAGTTGAAAGCCCAGTGGCTGGCTGGGGGACTGGCTGGAGGGCTGGGGGGCTGGCTGGCTGGGGGGCTGGCTGGGGGACTGGCTGGAGGGCTGGGGGGCTGGCTGGGGGGCTGGCTGGCTGGGGGGCTGGCTGGGGGACTGGCTGGAGGGCTGGGGGGCTGGCTGGGGGGCTGGCTGGCTGGCTGGGGGACTGGCTGGCTGGCTGGCTGGCTGGGGGACTGGCTGGCTGGCTGGGGGGCTGGCTGGCTGGCGGGCTGGGGGACTGGCTGGCTGGCTGGCTGGGGGGCTGGGGGACTGGCTGGCTGGCTGGCTGGCTGGCTGGGGGGACTGGCTGGCTGGCTGGCTGGGGACTGGCTGGCTGGCTGGCTGGGGACTGGCTGGCTGGCTGGGGGGCTGGCTGGCTGGCTGGGGGCTGGCTGGCTGGGGGGCTGGCTGGCTGGCTGCTGGCTGGGGGCTGGCTGGGGGACTGGCTGGGGGACTGGCTGGGGGCGGCTGGCTGGCTGGCTGGCTGGCTGGCTGGCTGACTGGCTGGCTGGCTGGAGGGCTAGCTGGCTGGCTGGGGGGCTGGCTGGCTGGGGGGCTGGCTGGCTGGGGGGCTGGCTGGCTGGGGGGCTGGCTGGCTGGGGGGCTGGCTGGCTGGGGGGGCTGGCTGGCTGGCTGGCTGGCTGGCTGGCTGGCTAGCTGGCTGGCTGGGGGGCTAGCTGGCTGGCTGGGGGGCTGGCTGGCTGGGGAGATGCTGGCTGGGGGGCTGGCTGGCTGGCTGGGGGGCTGGCTGGCTGGGGGGCTGGCTGGCTGGGGGGGCTGGCTGGGGAGGCTGGCTGGGGAGATAGCTGGCTGGGGGGGCTGGCTGGCTGGCTGGGGGGCTGGGGGGGCTGGGGGGGGGGCTGGCTGGCTGGCTCCTTATTATTATGCCATTTAAATGTCTTTGTTAAATTCGGCATCATGTACGTTGCGCTGACAGGTCCACACACTGCTTCCCCGCCCTCCTGTTGACAGTTCACGAGCGTCGGCACGCTGATAAAAGATGAAGAAGGTTGCCGCCCCCTGGTGTAGGGTATGAGCGACGCCGCGCCCTCAAACCGAAATGCAGGTTTCCCCCTCAAAACGTGATGCAAGAAAACAATATTTGTGTTCGTCAAAAACTGAATAATTACTCCAGAAATATGAGTATCAGACGGCTCCGAATGAAACCCCTGATTATTATTGAGAAATATAATTGTAATATATATAAACAAAGCACGGAAAAGTAAGAATGTGCAACACAAAATGTTTTAAGTTATTTGTAAAATCAAAGTCCTATTGAAGTCAAATATACAATATTACGATATATCAATCAATCAATGTTTATTTATAGCCCAATGTCACATCTGTCTCAGTGGACTTCAGTTTGTACAGAACATCAGTATGACCATATGAACGCTGGTGTACACTGCACGTATTGTAGTACACATATTTGTTGTATATTCTAGTACTGTGGTACTGGCGCCTCTGCATGAGTCGTATTTAAAGAGCTTTGAGGATTTGAAAAGACCGATTTAGAAGTACAGTCCATTTACAATACAATATTCTGATAATTCAGATTTCTCACCTCATCATATCCAAATATTGCAGCGTAAAACGTCTCCGTCATCGAAGTCATCCCCTCCTTCCTGTGGCTGGAGTCCACCTGACGAGAGAAGAGAAACCCGTTAAATACCGAGTTAACACGGGAAGATTCAACTTCACGGTGAAGTCAGAGGATCAATGAAAGCTTCAGGGTCTATCCTCTGGAGAGCATGAACGCCAGAAGTAAACGCTCTGCTGGTACGTTCAAGTCGTCGGGGGATGATGACCGGCTGCGCTTCAGAAACCAACTGGTGTTCACTGACTGTTGATTACAGACAGCTGTGTGCGTCACTCTTTAGTGTCCCCTGGTCTCCAGCTGTGTGCGTTACTCTTTAGTGTCCCCTGGTCTCCCAGCTGTGTGCGTCACTCTTTAGTGTCCCCTGGTCTCCCAGCTGTGTGCGTCACTCTTTAGTGTCCCCTGGTCTCCCAGCTGTGTGCGTCACTCTTTAGTGTCCCCTGGTCTCCCAGCTGTGTGCGTCACTCTTTAGTGTCCCCTAGTCTCCCAGCTGTGTGCGTCACTCTTTAGTGTCCCCTGGTCTCCCAGCTGTGTGCGTCACTCTTTAGTGTCCCCTGGTCTCCCAGCTGTGTGCGTCACTCTTTAGTGTCCCCTGGTCTCCCAGCTGTGTGCGTCACTCTTTAGTGTCCCCTGGTCTCCCAGCTGTGTGCGTCACTCTTTAGTGTCCCCTGGTCTCCCAGCTGTGTGCGTCACTCTTTAGTGTCCCCTGGTCTCCCAGCTGTGTGCGTCACTCTTTAGTGTCCCCTGGTCTCCCAGCTGTGTGCGTCACTCTTTAGTGTCCCCTGGTCTCCCAGCTGTGTGCGTCACTCTTTAGTGTCCCCTGGTCTCCCAGCTGTGTGCGTCACTCTTTAGTGTCCCCTGGTCTCCCAGCTGTGTGCGTCACTCTTTAGTGTCCCCTGGTCTCCCAGCTGTGTGCGTCACTCTTTAGTGTCCCCTGGTCTCCCAGCTGTGTGCGTCACTCTTTAGTGTCCCCTGGTCTCCCAGCTGTGTGCGTCACTCTTTAGTGTCCCCTGGTCTCCCAGCTGTGTGCGTCACTCTTTAGTGTCCCCTGGTCTCCCAGCTGTGTGCGTCACTCTTTAGTGTCCCCTGGTCTCCAGCGTGTGCGTCACTCTTTAGTGTCCCCTGGTCTCCCAGCTGTGTGCGTCACTCTTTAGTGTCCCCTGGTCTCCCAGCTGTGTGCGTCACTCTTTAGTGTCCCCTGGTCTCCCAGCTGTGTGCGTCACTCTTTAGTGTCCCCTGGTCTCCCAGCTGTGTGCGTCACTCTTTAGTGTCCCCTGGTCTCCCAGCTGTGTGCGTCACTCTTTAGTGTCCCCTGGTCTCCCAGCTGTGTGCGTCACTCTTTAGTGTCCCCTGGTCTCCCAGCTGTGTGCGTCACTCTTTAGTGTCCCCTGGTCTCCCACCTATGTGCGTCACTCTTTAGTGTCCCCTGGTCTCCCAGCTGTGTGCGTCACTCTTTAGTGTCCCCTGGTCTCCCAGCTGTGTGCGTCACTCTTTAGTGTCCCCTGGTCTCCCAGCTGTGTGCGTCACTCTTTAGTGTCCCCTGGTCTCCCACCTATGTGCGTCACTCTTTAGTGTCCCCTGGTCTCCAGCTGTGTGCGTCACTCTTTAGTGTCCCCTGGTCTCCCAGCTGTGTGCGTCACTCTTTAGTGTCCCCTGGTCTCCCAGCTGTGTGCGTCACTCTTTAGTGTCCCCTGGTCTCCAGCTGTGTGCGTCACTCTTTAGTGTCCCCTGGTCTCCCAGCTGTGTGCGTCACTCTTTAGTGTCCCCTGGTCTCCCAGCTGTGTGCGTCACTCTTTAGTGTCCCCTGGTCTCCAGCTGTGCGTCACTCTTTAGTGTCCCCTGGTCTCCCAGCTGTGTGCGTCACTCTTTAGTGTCCCCTGGTCTCCCAGCTGTGTGCGTCACTCTTTAGTGTCTCCCAGCCGTGCGTCACTCTTTAGTGTCCCCTGGTCTCCCAGCTGTGTGCGTCACTCTTTAGTGTCCCCTGGTCTCCCAGCTATGTGCGTCACTCTTTAGTGTCCCCTGGTCTCCAGCCGTGTGCGTCACTCTTTAGTGTCCCCTGGTCTCCCAGCTGTGTGCGTCACTCTTTAGTGTCCCCTGGTCTCCAGCGTGTGCGTCACTCTTTAGTGTCCCCTGGTCTCCCAGCTGTGTGCGTCACTCTTTAGTGTCCCCTGGTCTCCCAGCTGTGTGCGTCACTCTTTAGTGTCCCCTGGTCTCCCAGCTTTGTGCGTCACTCTTTAGTGTCCCCTGGTCTCCCAGCTGTGTGCGTCACTCTTTAGTGTCCCCTGGTCTCCCAGCTGTGTGCGTCACTCTTTAGTGTCCCCTGGTCTCCCAGCTGTGTGCGTCACTCTTTAGTGTCCCCTGGTCTCCCAGCTGTGTGCGTCACTCTTTAGTGTCCCCTGGTCTCCCAGCTGTGTGCGTCACTCTTTAGTGTCCCCTGGTCTCCCAGCTGTGTGCGTCACTCTTTAGTGTCCCCTGGTCTCCCAGCTGTGTGCGTCACTCTTTAGTGTCCCCTGGTCTCCCAGCTGTGTGCGTCACTCTTTAGTGTCCCCTGGTCTCCCAGCTGTGTGCGTCACTCTTTAGTGTCCCCTGGTCTCCCAGCTGTGTGCGTCACTCTTTAGTGTCCCCTGGTCTCCCAGCTGTGTGCGTCACTCTTTAGTGTCCCCTGGTCTCCCAGCTGTGTGCGTCACTCTTTAGTGTCCCCTGGTCTCCAGCTGTGTGCGTCACTCTTTAGTGTCCCCTGGTCTCCCAGCTGTGTGCGTCACTCTTTAGTGTCCCCTGGTCTCCAGCCGTGTGCGTCACTCTTTAGTGTCCCCTGGTCTCCCAGCTGTGTGCGTCACTCTTTAGTGTCCCCTGGTCTCCCAGCTGTGTGCGTCACTCTTTAGTGTCCCCTGGTCTCCAGCCGTGTGTCACTCTTTAGTGTCCCCTGGTCTCCCAGCTGTGTGCGTCACTCTTTAGTGTCCCCTGGTCTCCCAGCTGTGTGCGTCACTCTTTAGTGTCCCCTGGTCTCCCACCTATGTGCGTCACTCTTTAGTGTCCCCTGGTCTCCAGCCGTGCGTCACTCTTTAGTGTCCCCTGGTCTCCCAGCTGTGTGCGTCACTCTTTAGTGTCCCCTGGTCTCCCAGCTGTGTGCGTCACTCTTTAGTGTCCCCTGGTCTCCCAGCTGTGTGCGTCACTCTTTAGTGTCCCCTGGTCTCCCAGCTGTGTGCGTCACTCTTTAGTGTCCCCTGGTCTCCAGCCGTGCGTCACTCTTTAGTGTCCCCTGGTCTCCCAGCTGTGTGCGTCACTCGTTAGTGTCCCCTGGTCTCCCAGCTATGTGCGTCACTCTTTAGTGTCCCCTGGTCCCAGCTGTGCGTCACTCTTTAGTGTCCCCTGGTCTCCCAGCTGTGTGCGTCACTCTTTAGTGTCCCCTGGTCTCCAGCTGTGTGCGTCACTCTTTAGTGTCCCCTGGTCTCCAGCCCTGTGCGTCACTCTTTAGTGTCCCCTAGTCTCCCAGCTGTGTGCGTCACTCTTTAGTGTCCCCTGGTCTCCCAGCTGTGTGCGTCACTCTTTAGTGTCCCCTGGTCTCCCAGCTGTGTGCGTCACTCTTTAGTGTCCCCTGGTCTCCCAGCTGTGTGCGTCACTCTTTAGTGTCCCCTGGTCTCCAGCCGTGCGTCACTCTTTAGTGTCCCCTGTCTCCCAGCTGTGTGCGTCACTCTTTAGTGTCCCCTGGTCTCCCACCTATGTGCGTCACTCTTTAGTGTCTCCAGCCGTGCGTCACTCTTTAGTGTCCCCTGGTCTCCCAGCTGTGTGCGTCACTCTTTAGTGTCCCCTGGTCTCCAGCTGTGTGCGTCACTCTTTAGTGTCCCCTGGTCTCCAGCCGTGTGCGTCACTCTTTAGTGTCCCCTGGTCTCCAGCCGTGCGTCACTCTTTAGTGTCCCCTGGTCTCCCAGCTGTGTGCGTCACTCTTTAGGGTCCCCTGTCTCCCAGCTGTGTGCGTCACTCTTTAGTGTCCCCTGGTCTCCCAGCTGTGTGCGTCACTCTTTAGTGTCCCCTGGTCTCCCACCTATGTGCGTCACTCTTTAGTGTCCCCTTGTCTCCCAGCTGTGTGCGTCACTCTTTAGTGTCCCCTGGTCTCCCAGCTGTGTGCGTCACTCTTTAGTGTCCCCTGGTCTCCCAGCTGTGTGCGTCACTCTTTAGTGTCCCCTGGTCTCCCAGCTGTGTGCGTCACTCTTTAGTGTCCCCTGGTCTCCCAGCTGTGTGCGTCACTCTTTAGTGTCCCCTGGTCTCCCAGCTGTGTGCGTCACTCTTTAGTGTCCCCTGGTCTCCCAGCTGTGTGCGTCACTCTTTAGTGTCCCCTGGTCTCCCAGCTGTGTGCGTCACTCTTTAGTGTCCCCTGGTCTCCCAGCTGTGTGCGTCGCTCTTTAGTGTCCCCTGGTCTCCAGCTGTCTGATAGAGAAATAACACCTTGGAATAAACATCGACCAATCAGACTCAAGTGTTCAGCAAAACAAGAGGTAGCCCTAAACGGATTACTTTTCAACAGCATGCTACGAGCAGTTAATGCAAATATATATATATAACATGTTTTTCCACACAACAACGCTGCACACAGAGTGAAGTGTGTGTTCCTCAGCACACACACACACACACACACTCCGCAGAGCGGTGTGCGTTTCATCTGGTCTAACAGGAATTATGAACATGGAGAAAATGAGCAATGTTTTTACTGCTGCTAACACAATTAGCATGAAACCTGAGAGCAGCTCCAATCACTGCCTGTGTGGTGTGTGTGTGTGTGTGGTGTGTGGTGTGTGTGTGTGTGTGTGTGTGGTGGGGGAAAATAGTCACATGGTGTTTTCCTGGCATACAGACATCAGACTGCGCTGCTATGTTTAGATATACTGACCCTATGTGTCGGTATGATGTGCATCAGGACGTACGTGTGTGTGTGTGTACGACATGTGTTCTGTCATATGATCCAAGTTCAATCCTGCTAAACGACTTTATTATTAACGTGAAGCTGCACACACACACACACACACACACACACACACACACACACACACACACACACACACACACACACACACACACACACACACACACACACACACACACACACACACACACACACACACACACACACACGTTAGAAGAGGCCTCGCTGATCGCCTGCTGCTGAGGAACAGTGAATAACTAAAAGATTCAAAATCATATTTTGCAAACAATATTTTTTTCTCAAGCTACTGTGGTCTCCAGCTGTGTGCGTCACTCTTTAGTGTCCCCTGGTCTCCAGCTGTGTGCGTCACTCTTTATTGTCCCCTGGTCTCCAGCTGTGTGCGTCACTCTTTAGTGTCCCCTGGTCTCCAGCTGTGTGCGTCACTCTTTAGTGTCCCCTGGTCTCCAGCTGTGTGCGTCACTCTTTAGTGTCCCCTGGTCTCCAGCTGTGTGTTTCACTCTTTAGTGTCCCCTGGTCTCCCAGCTGTGTGCGTCACTCTTTAGTGTCCCCTGGTCTCCAGCTGTGTGCGTCACTCTTTATTGTCCCCTGGTCTCCAGCTGTGTGCGTCACTCTTTAGTGTCCCCTGGTCTCCAGCTGTGTGCGTCACTCTTTAGTGTCCCCTGGTCTCCAGCTGTGTGCGTCACTCTTTAGTGTCCCTGGTCTCCAGCTGTGTGCGTCACTCTTTAGTGTCCCCTGGTCTCCAGCTGTGTGCGTCACTCTTTAGTGTCCCCTGGTCTCCAGCTGTGTGCGTCACTCTTTAGTGTCCCCTGGTCTCCAGCTGTGTGCGTCACTCTTTACTGTCCCCTGGTCTCCAGCTGTGTGCGTCACTCTTTAGTGTCCCCTGGTCTCCAGCTGTGTGCGTCACTCTTTAGTGTCCCCTGGTCTCCAGCTGTGTGCGTCACTCTTTAGTGTCCCCTTGTCTCCCAGCTGTGTGCGTCACTCTTTAGTGTCCCCTGGTCTCCCAGCTGTGTGCGTCACTCTTTAGTGTCCCCTGGTCTCCCAGCTGTGTGCGTCACTCTTTAGTGTCCCCTGGTCTCCCAGCTGTGTGCGTCACTCTTTAGTGTCCCCTGGTCTCCAGCTGTGTGCGTCACTCTTTAGTGTCCCCTGGTCTCCCAGCTGTGTGCGTCACTCTTTAGTGTCCCCAGGTCTCCCAGCTGAATGTCTCCTCAAGCTGCTGGAGATGTTTCTTCATGTGGAACCTTTGGGCTGCAGCGCGTTCACCTTCTCTCACACACAGATCTTACCCCCATGATTTTGCTCCTCTGCTCCACGTCCTCCCACATGGAGTGGACCAGCCAGCGACACATGTACTTCCCCTCTCGGCCCTCCTGACGCATCCGCACCATGCACATCCTGCAGAGGACACCAGGACATGACAGAAGGACACAATAGCCAACGTGTGTGTGTGTCTGTGTGTGTGTCTGTGTGTGTGTCTGTGTGTGTGTCTGTGTGTCTGTGTGTGTGTCTGTATGTGTGTGTGGATGTGTGTCTGTATGTGTGTGTGGATGTGTGTCTGTGTGTGGATGTGTGTCTGTGTGTCTGTGTGTGGATGTGTGTCTGTGTGTGGATGTGTGTCTGTGTGTGGATGTGTGTCTGTGTGTGGATGTGTGTCTGTGTGTGTGTGTGTCTGTGTGTGTGTGTGTCTGTGTGTGTGGATGTCTGTGTGTGTGTGTGTGTGTGTGTGTGTGTGTGTGTGTGGATGTCTGTGTGTGTGTGTGGATGTGTGTGTGTGTGTGGATGTGTGTGTGTGTGGATGTATGTGTGTGTGTGTGTGGATGTGTGTGTGTGTGGATGTATGTGTGTGTGTATGTATGGATGTGTGTGTGTGTGTGTGTGTATGGATGGATGTGTGTGTGTGTGGATGTATGGATGTATGTGTGTGCGTGGGTGCGTGGGTGTGTGTGTGCGTGGGTGCGTGGGTGTGTGTGTGCGCGTGTGTGTGTCTGTGTGTGTGTGTGTCTGTGTGCCTGTGTGTGTGTGTGTGTGTGTGTGTGTGTGTGTGTGTGTGTGTGTCTGTGTGCCTGTGTGTGTGTGTCTGTGCGTGTGTGTGTGTCTGTGCGTGTGTGTGTGATCTGTGTGTGTGTGTGTGTGTGTGTGTGTGACTCACCATATGTGTAGCTGTGCCACTAAGAACCAGGAGTTCATGGTGTCAGGCAGGGAGCAGTCTGAAACACACACAGCGTAACACACTCAGGTGGGTGCGTGGTGTCCGCTGGAGGAGCTAAGGAGCTAAGGATCTGAGAGTCGTAACGTTCCGGTGGAGGAGTCAAGGATCTGAGAGTCGTAACGTTCCGGTGGAGGAGTCAAGGATCTGAGAGTCGTAACGTTCCAGTGGAGGAGTCAAGGATCTGAGAGTCGTAACGTTCCAGTGGAGGAGTCAAGGATCTGAGAGTCGTCACGTTTCTTTGAGACGGTCAATACTCACTGTCGAAGAACTCGTCGTAGTTGACTCTCTCTACGCAGCACGTGTACATGCGCAACGCAGCAATCTTGATTTTCTGTCAAGACAAAGAGGCAGACAATATCAGGAGCATGCCACACACACACACACACACACACACACACACACACACACACACACACACACACACACAACACACACACACACACACACACACACACACCACACACCCTCCATGTTTCCTCCCCCCTTCCCATCCATGTTTCCTCACCCCCCCCCCATGTTTCCTCCCCCCTCCATGTTTCCTCCCCCCTTCCCCTCCATGTTTCTTCCCCTCCATGTTTCTTCCCCTCCATGTTTCCTCACCCCCCCCCATGTTTCCTCCCCCCTCCCCCTCCATGTTTCCTCCCCCCTCCATGTTTCCTCCCCTCTTCCCCTCCATGTTTCCTCCCCCTCCATGTTTCCTCCCCCCTTCCCCTCCATGTTTCCTCCCCCTCCATGTTTCCTCCCCCCTTCCCCTCCATGTTTCCTCCCCCTCCATGTTTCCTCCCCCCTTCCCCTCCATGTTTCTTCCCCTCCATGTTTCCTCACCCCCTCCCCCCCCCATGTTTCCTCCCCCTCCCCCTCCATGTTTCCTCCCCCCTTCCCCTCCATGTTTCCTCACCCCTTCCCCTCCCCCCCATGTTTCCTCCCCCCTCGCCCTCCATGTTTCCTCCCCCTCCACGTTTCCTCACCCATTTGTTGTATTTGAGGGGTCCGGTGAAGCCCATGACCTCGATGAGTTTGGTGAACGCTCCCACTCCCTCCTCTGTGTGCTGCGGCTTCTCGTTGACATTGAAGAGCTGCAGCCGCACGGAGCAGGACGAAGATCAGGGAGCAGAAAGGAACCGTCATAGAGCACATGTTGAGAGGCAAAGCGCTGAACATCAACAGACACAGTTTCAAGTACAGTAGGTGCTAAAACGAGCTCAACGACTTCGGAGTAAGCAGCGGTGTTTAGCCTCGACTTAAAAGCACTCGATAACAACAGGAGGAAAGGAAGACGTGAGGAAAGGGAAGATTAGATCAGCGATACAGCACTTTGCAGACAGAGCACGGCACACGATTCCCTTCAGATCCAAGGCCTCTCGGAGACACGCAGCATCGTAGGACAGCTACGAGGCGGCAAGACGAGTGCATCGATTCCACCGAATATAAAAACTAGTGCCGTCAAAATGATCGCGTTAACGGCGGTATTTCATTTTTTTAATTAATTGCGTTAAAATATTTACCGCATGTGCAGAATGGCCCGCCCCATACGTGCCCCCAGTGGCAGCCAGGGTATGGCTGGGGCAGGCTGCACCCATACCAAGACATGGCTCAGCCCGTAAGCAAAATAAAGTCCGCCAACTCGCGGAGTAAATTGCACAGACAGCAGGTAGTCAGATTGATTTCAGGAGCCACGGTTTTGAAAACGTTTGTCACGTAGTGATCGTCTTCTCAATAGAACATCTTTGATAACGGCGTGGTGTTGTTGCAGGAAGTCCCGACGGAGAATACTCTTGCTGTAGTACAGGGCAGAGCCATATAATAGTAATAATATGGCTCTGGTACAGGGGTGCACATAACTGGTACGCAGGGTTATGGCGTAATCTGAAATGCGTACCCGTCACTTGTGTCACAAAGCGCATTTGCGTACCGACGTACTTGTGAAGCTTTTCCAGAAGGCGGTTCGATCACCCGGACGACAGAGTCGGTCTCCGTGTGCACAGACAGGCTGCTGTTAACGTCGGTCTGCACAACGGACTTGTGCCAACACTACGTCAACCGGCTGCGGAGGGAGACTCACTGGAGAACTGCGCTCAAACAGCTGATCACAACGTTCACACTCTGTGGTCATGAAGTACTCCACTAGCCCCCCCCCCTCTGTGGACTTTCCTGAAGTACTCCACTAGCCCCCCCCCCTGTCGACTTTCTGAAGAACTCACTAGCCCCCCCCCTCTGTCGACTTTCTGAAGAACTCCCTAGCCGCCGCCCCTGTGGACTTTCTGAGTGATGATGATAGGTGTGTGGGCTGTCTTTCATTTTGAGACGCAGAACAACGTTATAATAAACATACTGTGTGTGAAATGGATATATCCGCCTTCTTTCAATTATCTTTCCATTCCCAACAATATACATAAAGAAATGGCATATGTTGGACAGAGTTCGAATGGAGATTAATCTGATTAATTAATTTTTAAACTGTGATTAATCTGATTAAAAATTGTAATCGTTTGACAGCCCTAATAAAAACCTAAAAGGAGGAGAAGCAGCCATCTTGTGTGATCTCTGACCCTCATGCCACGTCCGGTCTGAAACCACCGGCAGGGAGGACGGGCTCGCCCTGCGGGAAGCTGCCGCTTCCCTCGACGGAAAGCGACGGGATTTCTCCACAGGATTTTGGAACATTGTAAAACATAAGATCCGTGGAAACGAACCGGTTCGATGAACGCACCTTTTGGTCAGCCGGATAATCTCCACACGTCTGCCCTACTTCCTCCAATCATAACTCTAATGTCCAGAAGCTACATGCTAACGTGATGCTACAGGCGAGTCCAGCCGCACGACTTCAACGTCACGCCGACTTCAGATCCAGATTCACTCAGACTCCAGATGGAACGAGTTGAAGCGTCTGGACACTCTGCAGGAGGCGGGGACTGGCTTTCAAGCAGAACAGGAACTACCTCAGAGGAGAGTTCACGTGTTCGGCGTAATGACGCACGACGGCCTCCACGACTTCTGGAGTCCTGTTCAGCCGCTCGGTAACAACCATCGTTTCTCAGACCCGTCTCTTCGACGCGTCTCAACCTCAGACCTGAGTTCAGCTAGTCTCCTAAACCCTACGGAGAGATCCCATTGGCTCTGAGACCAGGGAACAGGAAGTGGATTACTTTTCACCTAAATAGTTATCACCGTAATAAACCGTGTTTAACGTCATCGTGTTCTCTTTCGTCTTCTCGTCTTTCACCCGTTCTCTATAACGATGCCGCTGATGTATTTTGATCAGCTGGGAATTAGCATGTTGCTAAAGCTAATGCTCGTGTCCCTGCGTTTAGTGACCGCTGATCAACTGACGGACTGAACATCGCACCTTCAGAGCGACCCGGGCCGACGCCGTTAGATTTACTCGCCCACTTGTCTCCTAAGCTCCTTTCTAGGGATGAACAAAGGTCAGATCTCTCAATGTTTTTGTTCCTGTGTGTGTGTGTGTGTGTGTGTGACCTCTGTGTGTGGGTGTGTGTGTGTGTGTGTGTGACCTCTGTGTGTGTGTGTGTGTGTGTGTGTTACACACAGAGAGGTAACACACACACACAGAGAGGTGTGTGTGTGTGTGTGCTCTCTGTGTGTGTGTGTGATCTCTGTGTGTGTTGTGTTATCTCTGTGTGTGTGTGTTATCTCTGTGTGTGTGTGTGTTACCTCTCTGTGTGTGTGTGTCTGTGTGTGTGATCTCTGTGTGTGTGTGTGTGATCTCTGTGTGTGTGTGATCTCTGTGTGTGTGTGATCTCTGTGTGTGTGATCTCTGTGTGTGTGTGTGATCTCTGTGTGTGTGTGTGTTACCTGTGTGTGTGTGTGTGTGCTATCTGTGTGGGCGTGTGTGTTACCTCTGTATGTGTATGACTGTGTGTACGTGTGTGTGTATTTCTCGATGTTTTTGCTGTTTCGTTGTTATTTTTTCCGCTTTGTTTTCCCAAAATATGAGATTTGGTCAAAATATAATATATTTTGAAAAGTAAAGCTTTGAATGTCTGAAAGTATTGAAATGATCAGCCTATATAGTGAACAGGGCATGAATACGTTGGTCGTCACGGAGGTTCCACACACACACACAAAAATAAAAGGAACTCACACACTCACTCGCACACAAAAGTAAAAAGTTTCACCATATCACTGTTTGGGCAGAGTGCTCCTGCGAGAGGTCAAAGGTCAGCCATGTCCTCCTCCATCTGCACTGTCTGTAGTTTGAAATATCTGAAATATGAACTGAAATATCACGGATGACGGATGTCCCCAATATGCGTCCCGTTAGATGATCAGCCGTAACTAACAGCGCTCCATTGAAGCTGTGGTCAGACATCGCATGTTGGAGGGTTTGATCCAAAACCACTGCGTTGTGAAACCAAACATATTTAATGAAGGGATTTCTCGAGATGTGTCATCAGGATAAAGGATCTCAACACGCTTTCATAAACAAATACTTTTCGGACTACAAGCCGCAACTTTTCCCCCCCATTTTGTTTGTACAGCTAACGGCCACTAGGGGACCTCCTAACTCTATGGATGTTACAGGTTAAATGAACCACCTTTAACGCTACGGGCTCTAGGACCGGTCCGCGCCCGCCACCTTTAACACTACGGGCTCTAGGACCGGTCCGCGCCCGCCACCTTTAACGCTACGGGCTCTAGGACCGGTCCGCGCCACCACCTTTAACGCTACGGGCTCTAGGACCGGTCCGCGCCCGCCACCTTTAATGCTACGGGCTCTAGGACCGGTCCGCGCCACCACCTTTAACGCTACGGGCTCTAGGACCGGTCCGCGCCCGCCACCTTTAACTCTACGGGTTCTATGACCGGTCCGCGCCCGCCACCTTTAACGCTACGGGCTCTAGGACCGGTCCGCGCCCGCCACCTCTAACACTACGGGCTCTAGGACCGGTCCGCGCCACCACCTTTAACGCTACGGGCTCTAGGACCGGTCCGAGCCCGCCACCTCTAACACTACGGGCTCTAGGACCGGTCCGAGCCCGCCACCTCTAACGCTACGGGCTCTAGGACCGGTCCGCGCCCGCCACCTCTAACACTACGGGCTCTAGGACCGGTCCGAGCCCGCCACCTTTAACGCTACGGGCTCTAGGACCGGTCCGCGCCCGCCACCTTTAACGCTACGGGCTCTAGGACCGGTCCGCGCCCGCCACCTTTAACGCTACGGGCTCTAGGACCGGTCCGAGCCCGCCACCTCTAACACTACGGGCTCTAGGACCGGTCCGCGCCACCACCTTTAACGCTACGGGCTCTAGGACCGGTCCGCGCCCGCCACCTTTAACTCTACGGGTTCTATAACCGGTCCGCGCCCGCCACCTTTAACGCTACGGGCTCTAGGACCGGTCCGAGCCCGCCACCTCTAACACTACGGGCTCTAGGACCGGTCCGCGCCACCACCTTTAACGCTACGGGCTCTAGGACCGGTCCGCGCCCGCCACCTCTAACACTACGGGCTCTAGGACCGGTCCGCGCCCGCCACCTTTAACGCTACGGGCTCTAGGACCGGTCCGCGCCCGCCACCTCTAACACTACGGGCTCTAGGACCGGTCCG
This sequence comes from Champsocephalus esox, assembly GCA_036324585.1. Lineage (NCBI taxonomy): Eukaryota > Metazoa > Chordata > Actinopteri > Perciformes > Channichthyidae > Champsocephalus > Champsocephalus esox. The sequence continues at coordinate 45,628,401 of CM070495.1, forward strand.
CGCCCGCCACCTTTAACACTACGGGCTCTAGGACCGGTCCGCGCCCGCCACCTTTAAGCGGCGGGCTCTAGGACCGGTCCGAGCCCGCCACCTTTAACACTACGGGCTCTAGGACCGGTCCGCGCCCGCCACCTTTAACACTACGGGCTCTAGGACCGGTCCGCGCCCGCCACCTTTAACTCTACGGGCTCTAGGACCGGTCCGCGCCCGCCACCTTTAACTCTACGGGTTCTATAACCGGTCCGCGCCCGCCACCTTTAACGCTACGGGCTCTAGGACCGGTCCGCGCCCGCCACCTCTAACACTACGGGCTCTAGGACCGGTCCGCGCCCGCCACCTTTAACTCTACGGGCTCTAGGACCGGTCCGCGCCCGCCACCTTTAAGCGGCGGGCTCTAGGACCGGTCCGAGCCCGCCACCTTTAACACTACGGGCTCTAGGACCGGTCCGCGCCCGCCACCTTTAACGCTACGGGCTCTAGGACCGGTCCGCGCCCGCCACCTTTAACTCTACGGGCTCTAGGACCGGTCCGCGCCCGCCACCTTTAACTCTACGGGTTCTATAACCGGTCCGCGCCCGCCACCTTTAACGCTACGGGCTCTAGGACCGGTCCGCGCCCGCCACCTCTAACACTACGGGCTCTAGGACCGGTCCGCGCCCGCCACCTTTAACTCTACGGGCTCTAGGACCGGTCCGCGCCCGCCACCTCTAACACTACGGGCTCTAGGACCGGTCCGCGCCCGCCACCTCTAACACTACGGGCTCTAGGACCGGTCCGCGCCCGCCACCTTTAACGCTACGGGCTCTAGGACCGGTCCGCGCCCGCCACCTTTAACGCTACGGGCTCTAGGACCGGTCCGCGCCACCACCTTTAACGCTACGGGCTCTAGGACCGGTCCGCGCCCGCCACCTTTAACGCTACGGGCTCTAGGACCGGTCCGCGCCCGCCACCTTTAACGCTACGGGCTCTAGGACCGGTCCGAGCCCGCCACCTCTAACTCTACGGGCTCTAGGACCGGTCCGCGCCCGCCACCTTTAACACTACGGGCTCTAGGACCGGTCCGCGCCCGCCACCTTTAACGCTACGGGCTCTAGGACCGGTCCGCGCCCGCCACCTTTAACTCTACGGGCTCTAGGACCGGTCCGCGCCCGCCACCTCTAACGCTACGGGCTCTAGGACCGGTCCGCGCCACCACCTTTAACGCTACGGGCTCTAGGACCGGTCCGCGCCCGCCACCTTTAACTCTACGGGCTCTAGGACCGGTCCGCGCCCGCCACCTCTAACACTACGGGCTCTAGGACCGGTCCGCGCCCACCACCTTTAACTCTACGGGTTCTATGACCGGTCCGCGCCCGCCACCTTTAACGCTACGGGCTCTAGGACCGGTCCGAGCCCGCCACCTCTAACACTACGGGCTCTAGGACCGGTCCGCGCCCGCCACCTCTAACACTACGGGCTCTAGGACCGGTCGGAGCCCGCCACCTCTAAGCGGCGGGCTCCAGCAGGAAAAGCTGGAGGCCGGGAAAGAGTGAGACAGGTAGCGCGCCAAAGTGAAAGTGGAACCGAGAGACAGAACGAGAGCAAGGCAGACGGCTTATATGCCGGTGCGCTTTATAGTCCGACAAGTACGGTAACTGTTATTATTTTAAAATGATTTATTTATTTGTTTTTCTTTGTCTAGAATTCCCTCAGTTGGTTATTATGTAATTGTTTGCATGTTGTTTTTGTTGAATCAGTTAAATACATTTTTCAAAAACATTGTGACTTCAACAACACCTGAAATAACTATTTCTGTGTGTGTGTGTATATATATTATATATATGTGCGTGTCTGTGTGTGTGTGTGTGTGTGTTACCTGTGGGGTGCTGTGCAGGGTGCGACATGATGTTAAACAGGGAGAGGACACTCTCCAGGAGGCTAGAGCTCGGACTGAACAGAATTCCTGAAAACAAAAAACAAGAGAGAAGAAGAACACGGTGAGAACAACAACAACAACAACAACAGCAGCATGCATTGACCCTAAACTCTGGCAGTTGGTGTGTATTTAAAAACACATCCTTCAGGGGAGAAGTACTCAGATCTTGTCCATCCATCTTCTCCGCTTCTCCGTGGTCGGGTCTCGGGGTAGCAGTTCCAGCAGAGAGCCCCAAACGTTCCTCCCCCACATCAACCAGCTCTGACTGGGGGGGTCCCAAGGCGCTCCCAGGCCAGAAGAGATATAGTCCCTCCACCTGGTCCTAGGTCTACCCCTCGGTCTCCTCCCAGCTGGACGTGCCTGGAACACCTCCCTAGGGAGGCGCCCAGGTGGCATCCTAACTAGGTGCCCGAACCACCTCAACTGGCTCCTTTCGACGTGAAGGAGGAGCGGCTCAACTCCGAGTCCCTCCCTGATGACCGAACTTCTCACCTTATCCCTAAGGGAGACACCAGCCACCCGGCGGAGGAAACCCATCTCGGCCGCTTGTATCCGCGATCTCGTTCTTTCGGTCATGACCCATCCTTCATGACCGTAGGTGAGGGTAGGAACGGCCCGGTAGACAGAGAGCTTTGCCTTCCGGCTCAGCTCCCTCTTCGTCACAACGGTGCGGTAAAGCGACTGCAGTACCGCTCCCGCTGCTCCGACTCTCCGGCCCATCTCACGCTCCATTGTTCCCTCACTCGAGAACAAGACCCCGAGATACTTGAACTCCTTCACTTGGGGTAAGGACTCATTCCCTACTTGGAGTGGACAGTCCATCGGTTTCCTGCTGAGAACCATGGCCTCAGATTTGGAGGTGCTGATCCTCATCCCAGCCGCTTCACACTCGGTGGTGAACCGATCCAGTGAGTGCTGAAGGTCACATCATCTGCAAAAAGCAGTGGTGCATCCTTAGTCCACCGAACTGCAGACCCCCCCCCACGACTCGAAATCCGATCCATGTATATTACAAACAGGATTGGTGACAAAGCGCAGCCCTGGCGGAGGCCAACCCTCACCGGAAATGGGTCCGACTTACTGCCGAGGACCCGGACACAGCTCTCGCTTTGGGAGGACAGAGATTGGATGGCCCTGGCCCAGGACGGAATCCGCATTGTTCCTCCTCGATCTGAGGTTCGACAATCGGCCTGACCCTCCTTTCGAGTACCTTGGAGTAAACTTTCCCGGGGAGGCTGAGTAGTGTGATGCCTCTGTAATTGGCACACACCCTCTGATCCCCCTTTGTGAAAAGGGGGACCACCACCCCGGTCTGCCACTCCTTCGGTACTGTTTCCGACTTCCACGCAACGTTGATGAGACGTGTCAACCATGACAGTCCCTCAACACCCAGAGCCTTCAGCGTCTCCGGGCGGATCTCCTCCACCCCCGGGGCTTTGCCACTGTGGAGTTGTTTGACGACCCTCAGTGACCTCCCCCCGGGAGATTGGCGTTGATCCCCCGTCATACTCCAGCTCTGCCTCTAACAAAGAGGGCGGAGTTGTCGGGTTCAGGAGTTCCTCAAAGTGTTCCTTCCAACGCCCTAACACTCCATCAGTTGAGGTCAACAGCGTCCCATCCTCACTGTACACAGCTTGGATGGTTCCCTGCTTCCCCCTCCTGAGGGGTCGGACAGCTTTCAGAACAACTTTGGTGCCGCCCGAAAGATCTTGTACTTGAATTAAAGTAGAAGTACTCGGATCTAATGCTTGAGTAAAAGTAGAAGTACTCAGATCTTGTACTTCAGTAAAAGTACTCAGATCTTGTACTTGAGTAAAAGTAGAAGTACTCTGATCTAATGCTTGAGTAAAAGTAGAAGTACTCAGATCTTGTACTTGAGTAAAAGTAGAAGTAGTCAGATCTTGTACTTGAGTGAAAGTAGAAGTACTCAGATCTTGTACTTGAGTAAAAGTAGAAGTACTCAGATCTAATGCTTGAGTAAAAGTAGAAGTACTCAGATCTTGTACTTCAGTAAAAGTACTCAGATCTTGTACTTGAGTTAAAGTAGAAGTACTCAGATCATGTTCTTGAGTAAAAGTAGAAGTACTCAGATCTTGTACTTGAGTAAAATTAGAAGTACTCAGATCTTGTACTTCAGTAAAAGTACTCAGATCTTGTACTTGAGTTAAAGTAGAAGTACTCAGATCATGTTCTTGAGTAAAAGAAGAAGTACTCAGATCTTGTACTTGAGTAAAGTAGAAGTACTCAGATCTTGTCTTGAGTAAAAGTAGAAGTACTCAGATCTTGTGCTTGAGTAAAAGTAGAAGTACTCAGATCTACTTGAGTAAAAGTAGAAGTACTCACAGTGTGCGAAAAAGTACACGTCCCACCGTCCGGGACGTGTTATTTAAAATATCGGACAAGATCTTTCAGTTGACTTGTCCGGCGGACAAGTGACGTTTTTCGGCCCGATTTATTGACAAGTTATCGATGCATTCAGTTTACAAACGGCAGAACTCATTCACAAATAGTCCGTGTCCGCCATTGTTCGTTTAGAAATGTTAGTTTTGGTTCTGCTTGTCGATTCCTAAGGAAAATGCATCTCGCCGTTTTCTGTACAGTTAGACGGGGCGGGGCGGAGCGGGATGGGAACAAATAACAATTGTCCGGTCCCGGGATTAATACGAGTTGAGAGGACAGGAGGCGAGGCCGAGCCCCGCGGCTCCGTATCAGCTGATCGCTGCGTCTGTGTGTGTCTGTGTGTCTCTGTGTCTCTGTGTCTCTGTCTGTGTCTCTGTGTGTCTCTGTCTGTGTCTCTGTGTGCGTCTCTCTCTCTCTACACAGCTGTCCGTTTAACAGCCTCATCTTTGTCAACCTTTCTCATGTTCTTCCTCGAACACGTGATGAAGGTTATTAAGCGTCGTAGCTCCTGTGTTGTTAATATGGACACCATGTCCTTTATGAAGTGAAGCAGCCTCCCTGTCTGTCCTCGCGCTGTCCTCACATCCCGAGCCCCCAGACTCGGAGGAGCACAGGGATGTCAGTATTGTTTATGAAGCAGGGTAAAGAAAGTACATTTTTGAAATGAAAATACTATGTATTTACTTTTACAAACAGCGAGCAGCTGGGCAGCTGCGTGTTGCAGGACGCGTGTAAGCGTGCAAGCGTCTTTGAGTTGTAGAAAAGTGCTAGGCCTATAGGCTATACATCTAATGTGTCATTATTATTATTAGGTTATGTCCCATGTGTTGGACATGTGTGGTTGGACTGTGTCTCACAGGCAGGCTGCAGTGTAGCATCAGAGGACACTGGGCCAGCTGCACATTCTCAAACGGCACCACTTAGAGCTAACTACACAAATAATTGTATTCAATAACCGTAAGAAATGCAACAGTATGAAGTGATTTGTAAATAGCAATACAGATCTGACTTAATGTTTTCATAAATACATGTGTCTCCCAGTTTGTCACGGGACTTATTTTCCCTCTCAAAGAACCGGAATCGAGAAACAAAAATAACCGGAATCGAAAAGCAGAACCGGAATCGTTAAAATCCAAACGATACCCAACCCTGTGTGCGATGCAGTAACATCTCACCGCTCACTCACGTTAGCGGTGTCGTAAAACACGTGGGAAAATGTAAAATACGATGACGAAGAAGAAGATTCCAGTCGCCCCGATTTGAGTCCATTCTGGACAAGAGACAAATGTATTCGGACAAGTACTCTCTAAAACTGTTTCTCACACTGACTCAGATCTTGTTCTTGAGTAAAAGTAGAAGTACTCAGATCTTGTTCTTGAGTAAAAGTAGAAGTACTCAGATCTGGTACTTGAGTAAAAGTAGAAGTACTCAGATCTTGTGCTTGAGTAAAAGTAGAAGTACTCAGATCGTGTACTTGAGTAAAAGTAGAAGTACTCAGATCTGGTACTTGAGTAAAAGTAGAAGTACTCAGATCTTGTTCTTGAGTAAAGTAGAAGTACTCAGATCTTGTGCTTGAGTAAAAGTAGAAGTACTCAGATCTGGTACTTGAGTAAAAGTAGAAGTACTCAGATCTTGTTCTTGAGTAAAGTAGAAGTACTCAGATCGTGTACTTGAGTAAAAGTAGAAGTACTCAGATCGTGTACTTGAGTAAAGTAGAAGTACTCAGATCTTGTACTTGAGTAAAGTAGAAGTACTCAGATCTTGTACTTGAGTAAAGTAGAAGTACTCAGATCTTGTACTGTAGTAAAAGTAGAAGTACTCAGATCTTGTGCTTGAGTCAAAAGTAGAAGTACTCAGATCTTGTACTTGAGTAAAAGTAGAAGTACTCAGATCTTGTACTTGAGTAAAAGTAGAAGTACTCAGATCTTGTGCTTGAGTCAAAAGTAGAAGTACTCAGATATTGTACTTGAGTAAAAGTAGAAGTACTCAGATCTTGTGCTTGAGTCAAAGTAGAAGTACTCAGATATTGTACTTGAGTCAAAGTAGAAGTACTCAGATCGTGTACTTGAGTAAAAGTAGAAGTACTCAGATCGTGTACTTGAGTAAAAGTAGAAGTACTCAGATCGTGTACTTGAGTAAAAGTAGAAGTACTCAGATCGTGTACTTGAGTAAAAGTAGAAGTACTCAGATCGTGTACTTGAGTAAAGTAGAAGTACTCAGATATTGTACTTGAGTAAAGTAGAAGTACCAGAGTGTAGGAATACTCTGTTACAGTAAAAGTATTCAAAATGTCCCTCAAGTGAAAGTAGAAAGTATTCTCATCTAAATATAGTAAAGACAGTGAAAGTAGTCGTTGTGCAGATTGGTCCATTTCAGAATAATATATATGATGTGTTTTATAATGATTGATCATGAAAGTGTTCTCAGAGCTGGGTGGAGGAGCAGCTAGTCTGAAGTACTTTGTAGACTGCAGGGTAGCTGGTGGAGGTGCAGCTAGTCTGAAGTACTTTGTAGACTGCAGGGTAGCTGGTGGAGGAGCAGCTAGTCTGAAGTACTTTGTAGACTGCAGGGTAGCTGGTGGAGGAGCAGCTAGTCTGAAGTACTTTGTAGACTGCAGGGTAGCTGGTGAAGGTGCAGCTAGTCTGAAGTACTTTGTAGACTGCAGGGTAGCTGGTGGAGGTGCAGCTAGTCTGAAGTACTTTGTAGACTGCAGGGTAGCTGGTGGAGGTGCAGCTAGTCTGAAGTACTTTGTAGACTGCAGGGTAGCTGGTGAAGGTGCAGCTAGTCTGAAGTACTTTGTAGACTGCAGGGTAGCTGGTGGAGGTGCAGCTAGTCTGAAGTACTTTGTAGACTGCAGGGTAGCTGGTGGAGGTGCAGCTAGTCTGAAGTACTTTGTAGACTGCAGGGTAGCTGGAGGAGGTGCAGCTAGTCTGAAGTACTTTGTAGACTGCAGGGTAGCTGGTGGAGGTGCAGCTAGTCTGAAGTACTTTGTAGACTGCAGGGTAGCTGGTGGAGGTGCAGCTAGTCTGAAGTACTTTGTAGACTGCAGGGTAGCTGGTGGAGGTGCAGCTAGTCTGAAGTACTTTGTAGACTGCAGGGTAGCTGGTGAAGGTGCAGCTAGTCTGAAGTACTTTGTAGACTGCAGGGTAGCTGGTGGAGGTGCAGCTAGTCTGAAGTACTTTGTAGACTGCAGGGTAGCTGGTGAAGGTGCAGCTAGTCTGAAGTACTTTGTAGACTGCAGGGTAGCTGGTGGAGGTGCAGCTAGTCTGAAGTACTTTGTAGACTGCAGGGTAGCTGGTGGAGGTGCAGCTAGTCTGAAGTACTTTGTAGACTGCAGGGTAGCTGGTGGAGGAGCAGCTAGTCTGAAGTACTTTGTAGACTGCAGGGTAGCTGGTGGAGGTGCAGCTAGTCTGAAGTACTTTGTAGACTGCAGGGTAGCTGGTGGAGGTGCAGCTAGTCTGAAGTACTTTGTAGACTGCAGGGTAGCTGGTGGAGGTGCAGCTAGTCTGAAGTACTTTGTAGACTGCAGGGTAGCTGGTGGAGGTGCAGCTAGTCTGAAGTACTTTGTAGACTGCAGGGTAGCTGGAGGAGGTGCAGCTAGTCTGAAGTACTTTGTAGACTGCAGGGTAGCTGGTGGAGGTGCAGCTAGTCTGAAGTACTTTGTAGACTGCAGGGTAGCTGGTGGAGGTGCAGCTAGTCTGAAGTACTTTGTAGACTGCAGGGTAGCTGGTGGAGGTGCAGCTAGTCTGAAGTACTTTGTAGACTGCAGGGTAGCTGGTGGAGGAGCAGCTAGTCTGAAGTACTTTGTAGACTGCAGGGTAGCTGGTGGAGGAGCAGCTAGTCTGAAGTACTTTGTAGACTGCAGGGTAGCTGGTGGAGGTGCAGCTAGTCTGAAGTACTTTGTAGACTGCAGGGTAGCTGGTGAAGGAGCAGCTAGTCTGAAGTACTTTGTAGACTGCAGGGTAGCTGGTGGAGGTGCAGCTAGTCTGAAGTACTTTGTAGACTGCAGGGTAGCTGGTGGAGGTGCAGCTAGTCTGAAGTACTTTGTAGACTGCAGGGTAGCTGGTGAAGCTGCAGCTAGTCTGAAGTACTTTGTAGACTGCAGGGTAGCTGGTGAAGGTGCAGCTAGTCTGAAGTACTTTGTAGACTGCAGGGTAGCTGGTGGAGGTGCAGCTAGTCTGAAGTACTTTGTAGACTGCAGGGTAGCTGGTGGAGGAGCAGCTAGTCTGAAGTACTTTGTAGACTGCAGGGTAGCTGGTGGAGGAGCAGCTAGTCTGAAGTACTTTGTAGACTGCAGGGTAGCTGGTGGAGGTGCAGCTAGTCTGAAGTACTTTGTAGACTGCAGGGTAGCTGGTGAAGGAGCAGCTAGTCTGAAGTACTTTGTAGACTGCAGGGTAGCTGGTGGAGGTGCAGCTAGTCTGAAGTACTTTGTAGACTGCAGGGTAGCTGGTGGAGGTGCAGCTAGTCTGAAGTACTTTGTAGACTGCAGGGTAGCTGGTGAAGCTGCAGCTAGTCTGAAGTACTTTGTAGACTGCAGGGTAGCTGGTGAAGGTGCAGCTAGTCTGAAGTACTTTGTAGACTGCAGGGTAGCTGGTGGAGGTGCAGCTAGTCTGAAGTACTTTGTAGACTGCAGGGTAGCTGGTGGAGGAGCAGCTAGTCTGAAGTACTTTGTAGACTGCAGGGTAGCTGGTGGAGGAGCAGCTAGTCTGAAGTACTTTGTAGACTGCAGGGTAGCTGGTGGATTCACTCCAGGTGGAACTAAAGTCTGATTCAACACCTGATCAGATTTCACATCATTCATCCAGATCTGAGAAGTAACTAAAGGTATTCAATACATATAGTGGAGTAAAAGTACACACTTTACCTCTGAACTAGAGGAGTAGAAGTACACAGTAGCATAACATGGATAGTAAAGTACAAGTACCTCTACATTGTACTTAGTGACTTCCCTGTAAATCATGTTAAGAGGAGTGATACTTGTCACCAAATCCCGTTAGCATGCTAAGCTAACGTTATCTCGTTACCTGTCCGTAGGCTCTGTTGCCGTTAATAAAGACGGTTCTGAGGGCGGTGAGCAGCGGCCTCCGGTACATGGCTCCTCTCTCTGCGGGGAATCAGAGATGAAAAGCGGATGCAGCTGCTGGGGAAGAAGCTTCGGGTTTAATAACAACCTCTTCTTGGTAACAGCAATGTCAACTGAAGCTGTCCTGCGCCCAATACTGTCCGGGGGAGCGGGAGATAAGGCTCAGCGAAGAAAGGTTCCGCTTTGACACAGACTGGGTTTTATATACTATGTCTATGGTTTTAATTAAGTACTTTCAAGATAAGATATACTTTTTGCACTACGTAATCAGATATTGTACTTGAGTAAAATTAGAAGCACTCAGATCTTTTAATTAAGTAAAAGTAGCAATACTAATGTGTAAAAGTAAAGTAAAGTAAAAGGCATGCATTTAAACGTGTACTTTGTCAACTAAAAGTAACTAAATATGTTATGTAAATATATTAGAGTAAAGTACAGAGTAGCATAATGTGAAAATACTCAAGTAAAGATATCTACATTTTTCCCTTCAGTATGTACGATGATAAAGAAATGGGACCTCTTGGCAAAGTGTCTAGATTGTTAACGGGTACAAGTGAAGCTTGGCGAACAAAAATACAAAGAGTAAAATGTTGATATTCCAGAGTTCATGATCTGATTTACTCTAATCCACTTAGTTTACATCCTTTTCAAATGATGTCAACATCAATGATCCTGGCATGACGACCCAGTGCAGACTTTCATGAATCTTCCTTATTGTGTTCTGTTTCTCCAACAAATCACTCCGGATTAAAAGAGGAAGCACGATGAAAAAGAAGGTGTGTTAGTGTGAGACTGAGAAGAGAACATCTGCAACAGAGAAAAACCAAATGGCACGGAGTGAGACGGGAAACCGAAAAAGGTCAAGTGGAGGTTTTCTGGACCGGTTTTCAGTTTGTGAGGAAATGAAATCAGCGGCTGCAGATTGATGCTGAACGTGAAAACTTACAATAATATTCAGAGGTGAGTTATGAGACGCGAACAGCCGGGGGTAATGTCAGGTCTAGCCACTGCTATTTCCTCTGTGCAGTGACCTCACCTGACACACACACACACACACACACACACACACACAAGTCACTCTGTTTCCCATCTTTGACCTTGATCTTGCATTGAATAACCCTCCCAGGAAGCTATCAGAAGTCCCAGCAGTCTGCCTTCGCTCCAGACGTACAGTAAAATGTGCCAACTATTACATTTAATCTGTTTCACAGTTTAGTTTATGTACTGCCATGCAACAATAAAGCAAATATGGTGGACCCCCGAATAGGCATTAAAATAGCCAAATATTGGAAGCTACCAGATGTTTTTCTACACACCATTAAAGGCAATTAAAAAAAACCTGTAGGTATACAGTGGTGCAGGGATGTCATATTTCTTTGTTGGACCCTGAAGGCAGCATCTCCCTGGTCCAATGGGATTTCTCCATGGGATTTTGGATTAAAAATCTCTGTGTCAAACAAACATTTATAATACTTACACGTTTAGTTCAGCAGGATAATCTCCACTAATTAACACCACTTTATGATTTCTGAAGTAAAAAGCTAACGTTCGGCTATAAAGGAACTACAGCACGGTCACATGACTTCACGTCACCACCGCTAAGCTAAAGGTGGCTAATGTTGGGCTATAAAGGAACTACAGCACGGTCACATGACTTCACGTCACCACCGCTAAGCTAAAGGAGGCTAATGTTGGGCTATAAAGGAACTACAGCACGGTCACATGACTTCACGTCACCACCGCTAAGCTAAAGGAGGCTAATGTTGGGCTATAAAGGAACTACAGCACGGTCACATGACTTCACGTCACCACCGCTAAGCTAAAGGTGGCTAATGTTGGGCTATAAAGGAACTACAGCACGGTCACATGACTTCACGTCACCACCGCTAAGCTAAAGGTGGCTAATGTTGGGCTATAAAGGAACTACAGCACGGTCACATGACTTCACGTCACCACCGCTAAGCTAAAGGTGGCTAATGTTGGGCTATAAAGGAACTACAGCACGGTCACATGACTTCACGTCACCACCGCTAAGCTAAAGGAGGCTAATGTTGGGCTATAAAGGAACTACAGCACGGTCACATGACTTCACGTCACCACCGCTAAGCTAAAGGTGGCTAATGTTGGGCTATAAAGGAACTACAGCACGGTCACATGACTTCACGTCACTACCGCTAAGCTAAAGGTGGCTAATGTTGGGCTATAAAGGAACTACAGCACGGTCACATGACTTCACGTCACCACTGCTAAGCTAAAGGAGGCTAATGTTCCAAAAGTCTGTTGTCTCCATTAGGCTTCGGTTAATAACAGGTCCCAATCCATATTATGTAAAAAAGAAAATGCAAGCTGCAATTAAAAGCTATTGATTTCTTAAAAATTTGGTTTGACGAGTAACTCACATGGAATTTTTCATCCATACCCGACATGCATTATTGCGTCTATTTTTTGTGTGAATGGATATTTGTTTATGTGTAATGTCTGGTCTGTAACTGTGTCTATGCTCTGTGAATGTACGTGTGTGTGTGTGTGTGTGTGTGTGTGTGTGTGTGTGTGTGTTTGTATTAATAAAGAGTGATAAATGGCAGACTCAGAGGAAGCGTAGGATTCCTGCTCGGGTCCTGTTCCTGTGAGAAACCTCGCTAAAGAAAGCAGACATAAATAATGGCTGCCACCCCGCCATCCTGCCCACTATTCTACACTGGGGGTGTGTGTGTGTGTGTGTGTGTGTTTGTGTGTGTGTGTGTGTGTGTGTGTGTGTGTGTTAGCCCACTTTCAATGGGAGAGAAAGTGCAAAGAAGCAAAGAAAATAAAGGTTAAGGATGTATTTATACTCAGTGATGCACACACACTCACGCAAAAAGCAAGATGTGAGTGATGGCCCTGCCTCTCCTCAAAGACACGTAGTAAAGTGTGTGTTTGTGTGTGTTTGCGTGTGTGTGTTTTCACATGGCCTCGGGTTTGAAGGAGTCATTAAGAAGAAATGTTGTTAGCACAGGAGCCGTTAAATGGACCTGTAACAGATGATGGCAGCTTCAGATTAGATTCAGAGGTAATTTACTTTACTTACCACATGCTGCTTGTATGGTAATGGGATCTTGAACACAAATAAAAGTGCTCCAGATTAGATTCAAAAGTTCATAAATGTTGACAGATGGGGGTCGTGACGGGTCATTAGACGCTGAGCTGAACCGTGGGGGTCAAGAAACTCCGCTTTTAAAAGCTAAAGCCGCTGGGAAGTTTCAGCAATCTCTCTAACATCCAGCAGGGGGCATGAAGACAGATTGTATAGAAGTCTATGACAACATATTCATACTTCTGGCTTGATGTATTACCTCAGATTGTAGAGAAATCTATGAGGAAATGTTCATACTTCTCTCTCTATTACCTCAGATTGTAGAGAAGTCTATGAGGAAATGTTCCTACTTCTCTCTCTCTCTATTACCTCAGATTGTAGAGAAGTCTATGAGGAAATGTTCCTACTTCTCTCTCTCTCTATTACCTCAGATTGTAGAGAAGTCTATGAGGAAATGTTCCTACTTCTCTCTCTCTCTATTACCTCAGATTGTAGAGAAGTCTATGAGGAAATGTTCCTACTTCTCTCTCTCTCTATTACCTCAGATTGTAGAGAAGTCTATGAGGAAATGTTCCTACTTCTCTCTCTCTTATTACCTCAGATTGTATAGAAGTCTATGAGGAAATGTTCCTACTTCTCTCTCTCTCTATTACCTCAGATTGTAGAGAAGTCTATGAGGAAATGTTCCTACTTCTCTCTCTCTCTATTACCTCAGATTGTAGAGAAGTCTATGAGGAAATGTTCCTACTTCTCTCTCTCTCTATTACCTCAGATTGTAGAGAAGTCTATGAGGAAATGTTCCTACTTCTCTCTCTCTCTATTACCTCAGATTGTAGAGAAGTCTATGAGGAAATGTTCCTACTTCTCTCTCTCTCTATTACCTCGATTGTAGAGAAGTCTATGAGGAAATGTTCCTACTTCTCTCTCTCTTTATTACCTCAGATTGTAGAGAAGTCTATGAGGAAATGTTCCTACTTCTCTCTCTCTCTATTACCTCAGATTGTAGAGAAGTCTATGAGGAAATGTTCCTACTTCTCTCTCTCTATTACCTCAGATTGTAGAGAAGTCTATGAGGAAATGTTCCTACTTCTCTCTCTCTCTCTATTACCTCAGATTGTAGAGAAGTCTATGAGGAAATGTTCCTACTTCTCTCTCTCTTTATTACCTCAGATTGTATAGAAGTCTATGAGGAAATGTTCCTACTTCTCTCTCTCTTTATTACCTCAGATTGTATAGAAGTCTATGAGGAAATGTTCCTACTTCTCTCTCTCTTTATTACCTCAGATTGTATAGAAGTCTATGAGGAAATGTTCCTACTTCTCTCTCTTTATTACCTCAGATTGTAGAGAAGTCTATGAGGAAATGTTCCTACTTCTCTCTCTCTCTATTACCTCAGATTGTATAGAAGTCTATGAGGAAATGTTCCTACTTCTCTCTCTCTCTTATTACCTCAGATTGTAGAGAAGTCTATGAGAAAATGTTCCTACTTCTCTCTCTCTTTATTACCTCAGATTGTAGAGAAGTCTATGAGAAAATGTTCCTACTTCTCTCTCTCTTTATTACCTCAGATTGTAGAGAAGTCTATGAGGAAATGTTCCTACTTCTCTCTCTCTTTATTACCTCAGATTGTAGAGAAGTCTATGAGGAAATGTTCCTACTTCTCTCTCTTTATTACCTCAGATTGTAGAGAAGTCTATGAGGAAATGTTCCTACTTCTCTCTCTCTCTATTACCTCAGATTGTATAGAAGTCTATGAGGAAAATGTTCCTACTTCTCTCTCTCTCTATTTCCTCAGATTGTAGAGAAGTCTATGAGGAAATGTTCCTACTTCTCTCTCTTATTACCTCAGATTGTAGAGAAGTCTATGAGGAAATGTTCCTACTTCTCTCTCTCTTTATTACCTCAGATTGTATAGAAGTCTATGAGGAAAATGTTCCTACTTCTCTCTCTCTCTCTATTACCTCAGATTGTAGAGAAGTCTATGAGGAAATGTTCCTACTTCTCTCTCTCTCTTTATTACCTCAGATTGTATAGAAGTCTATGAGGAAATGTTCCTACTTCTCTCTCTATTACCTCAGATTGTAGAGAAGTCTATGAGAAATGTTCCTACTTCTCTCTTTATTACCTCAGATTGTAGAGAAGTCTATGAGGAAATGTTCCTACTTCTCTCTCTTTATTACCTCAGATTGTATAGAAGTCTATGAGGAAATGTTCCTACTTCTCTCTCTTTATTACCTCAGATTGTATAGAAGTCTATGAGGAAATGTTCCTACTTCTCTCTTCTATTACCTCAGATTGTATAGAAGTCTATGAGGAAATGTTCCTACTTCTCTCTCTTATTACCTCAGATTGTATAGAAGTCTATGAGGAAATGTTCCTACTTCTCTCTCTCTCTATTACCTCAGATTGTAGAGAAGTCTATGAGGAAATGTTCCTACTTCTCTCTCTCTTTATTACCTCAGATTGTAGAGAAGTCTATGAGGAAATGTTCCTACTTCTCTCTCTCTTTATTACCTCAGATTGTAGAGAAGTCTATGAGAAATGTTCCTACTTCTCTCTCTCTCTCTTTATTACCTCAGATTGTAGAGAAGTCTATGAGGAAATGTTCCTACTTCTCTCTCTATTACCTCAGATTGTATAGAAGTCTATGAGGAAATGTTCCTACTTCTCTCTCTATTACCTCAGATTGTAGAGAAGTCTATGAGGAAATGTTCCTACTTCTCTCTCTATTACATCAGATTGTAGAGAAGTCTATGAGGAAATGTTCCTACTTCTCTCTCTCTCTTTATTACCTCAGATTGTAGAGAAGTCTATGAGGAAATGTTCCTACTTCTCTCTCTCTCTATTACCTCAGATTGTAGAGAAGTCTATGAGAAATGTTCCTACTTCTCTCTCTCTCTTTATTACCTCAGATTGTAGAGAAGTCTATGAGGAAATGTTCCTACTTCTCTCTCTCTTTATTACCTCAGATTGTAGAGAAGTCTATGAGGAAATGTTCCTACTTCTCTCTCTCTCTTTATTACCTCAGATTGTAGAGAAGTCTATGAGGAAATGTTCCTACTTCTCTCTCTTTATTACCTCAGATTGTAGAGAAGTCTATGAGAAATGTTCCTACTTCTCTCTCTATTACCTCAGATTGTAGAGAAGTCTATGAGAAATGTTCCTACTTCTCTCTCTATTACCTCAGATTGTATAGAAGTCTATGAGGAAATGTTCCTACTTCTACTCTCTTTATTACCTCAGATTGTAGAGAAGTCTATGAGGAAATGTTCCTACTTCTCTCTCTCTATTACCTCAGATTGTAGAGAAGTCTATGAGGAAATGTTCCTACTTCTCTCTCTCTTTATTACCTCAGATTGTATAGAAGTCTATGAGGAAATGTTCCTACTTCTCTCTCTCTTTATTACCTCAGATTGTAGAGAAGTCTATGAGGAAATGTTCCTACTTCTCTCTCTCTCTATTACCTCAGATTGTAGAGAAGTCTATGAGAAATGTTCCTACTTCTCTCTCTCTCTATTACCTCAGATTGTATAGAAGTCTATGAGGAAATGTTCCTACTTCTCTCTCTCTCTATTACCTCAGATTGTATAGAAGTCTATGAGGAAATGTTCCTACTTCTCTCTCTCTCTATTACCTCAGATTGTATGAGAAGTCTATGAGAAATGTTCCTACTTCTCTCTCTATTACCTCAGATTGTAGAGAAGTCTATGAGGAAATGTTCCTACTTCTCTCTCTCTCTATTACCTCAGATTGTAGAGAAGTCTATGAGGAAATGTTCCTACTTCTCTCTCTCTCTATTACCTCAGATTGTAGAGAAGTCTATGAGGAAATGTTCCTACTTCTCTCTCTCTATTACCTCAGATTGTATAGAAGTCTATGAGGAAATGTTCCTACTTCTCTCTCTTTATTACCTCAGATTGTAGAGAAGTCTATGAGGAAATGTTCCTACTTCTCTCTCTCTCTATTACCTCAGATTGTAGAGAAGTCTATGAGGAAATGTTCCTACTTCTCTCTCTCTCTATTACCTCAGATTGTATAGAAGTCTATGAGGAAATGTTCCTACTTCTCTCTCTCTTTATACCTCAGATTGTATAGAAGTCTAGAGGAAATGTTCCTACTTCTCTCTCTTTATTACCTCAGATTGTATAGAAGTCTATGAGGAAATGTTCCTACTTCTCTCTCTCTTTATTACCTCAGATTGTAGAGAAGTCTATGAGGAAATGTTCCTACTTCTCTCTCTCTCTATTACCTCAGATTGTATAGAAGTCTATGAGGAAATGTTCCTACTTCTCTCTCTCTCTATTACCTCAGATTGTAGAGAAGTCTATGAGGAAATGTTCCTACTTCTCTCTCTCTCTTTATTACCTCAGATTGTATAGAAGTCTATGAGGAAATGTTCCTACTTCTCTCTCTCTTTATTACCTCAGATTGTAGAGAAGTCTATGAGGAAATGTTCCTACTTCTCTCTCTCTCTTTATTACCTCAGATTGTATAGAAGTCTATGAGGAAATGTTCCTACTTCTCTCTCTCTCTTTATTACCTCAGATTGTAGAGAAGTCTATGAGGAAATGTTCCTACTTCTCTCTCTCTCTATTACCTCAGATTGTAGAGAAGTCTATGAGGAAATGTTCCTACTTCTCTCTCTCTCTATTACCTCAGATTGTATGGAAGTCTATGAGGAAATGTTCCTACTTCTCTCTCTCTCTATTACCTCAGATTGTATAGAAGTCTATGAGGAAATGTTCCTACTTCTCTCTCTCTCTATTACCTCAGATTGTATGGAAGTCTATGAGAAATGTTCCTACTTCTCTCTCTTTTACCTCAGATTGTAGAGAAGTCTATGAGGAAATGTTCCTACTTCTCTCTCTCTCTATTACCTCAGATTGTAGAGAAGTCTATGAGGAAATGTTCCTACTTCTCTCTCTCTCTATTACCTCAGATTGTATAGAAGTCTATGAGGAAATGTTCCTACTTCTCCTCTCTTTATTACCTCAGATTGTAGAGAAGTCTATGAGGAAATGTTCCTACTTCTCTCTCTCTTTATTACCTCAGATTGTAGAGAAGTCTATGAGAAATGTTCCTACTTCTCTCTTCTATTACCTCAGATTGTAGAGAAGTCTATGAGGAAATGTTCCTACTTCTCTCTCTCTTTATTACCTCAGATTGTATAGAAGTCTATGAGGAAATGTTCCTACTTCTCTCTCTCTATTACCTCAGATTGTAGAGAAGTCTATGAGGAAATGTTCCTACTTCTCTCTCTCTTTATTACCTCAGATTGTATAGAAGTCTATGAGGAAATGTTCCTACTTCTCTCTTCTATTACCTCAGATTGTAGAGAAGTCTATGAGGAAATGTTCCTACTTCTCTCTCTCTTTATTACCTCAGATTGTATAGAAGTCTATGAGGAAATGTTCCTACTTCTCTTTCTATTACCTCAGATTGTAGAGAAGTCTATGAGGAAATGTTCCTACTTCTCTCTCTCTTTATTACCTCAGATTGTATAGAAGTCTATGAGGAAATGTTCCTACTTCTCTCTCTCTCTATTACCTCAGATTGTAGTAGAAGTCTATGAGGAAATGTTCCTACTTCTC
The DNA here is from genome assembly GCA_036324585.1 of Champsocephalus esox. NCBI lineage: Eukaryota > Metazoa > Chordata > Actinopteri > Perciformes > Channichthyidae > Champsocephalus > Champsocephalus esox. The sequence goes on from CM070495.1 coordinate 45,646,463, forward strand.
TCTCTCTTTATTACCTCAGATTGTAGAGAAGTCTATGAGGAAATGTTCCTACTTCTCTCTCTCTCTATTACCTCAGATTGTAGTAGAAGTCTATGAGGAAATGTTCCTACTTCTCTCTCTCTTTATTACCTCAGATTGTATAGAAGTCTATGAGGAAATGTTCCTACTTCTCTCTCTCTCTATTCCCTCAGATTGTAGAGAAGTCTATGAGTAAATGTTCCTACTCTCTCTCTCTTTATTACCTCAGATTGTAGAGAAGTCTATGAGTAAATGTTCCTACTTCTCTCTCTCTTTATTACCTCAGATTGTAGAGAAGTCTATGAGGAAATGTTCCTACTTCTCTCTCTCTTTATTACCTCAGATTGTATAGAAGTCTATGAGAAAATGTTCCTACTTCTCTCTCTCTCTATTACCTCAGATTGTAGTAGAAGTCTATGAGAAAATGTTCCTACTTCTCTCTCTCTTTATTACCTCAGATTGTATAGAAGTCAATGAGGAAATGTTCCTACTTCTCTCTCTCTTTATTACCTCAGATTGTAGAGAAGTCTATGAGGAAATGTTCCTACTTCTCTCTCTCTTTATTACCTCAGATTGTAGAGAAGTCTATGAGGAAATGTTCCTACTTCTCTCTCTCTTTATTACCTCAGATTGTAGAGAAGTCTATGAGAAATGTTCCTACTCTCTCTCTCTTTATTACCTCAGATTGTAGAGAAGTCTATGAGATAATGTTCCTACTTCTCTCTAGATTTGTTACCACATTAAACATTTTCCTGATGAGTTTTTTGGACTTAATCTGTACTTCCAAGTCTTCTTCAATACAATTTGTTGTTCATTAAGTACATGATGGTCCCATGTAAGTTGCATTCTCAAGATATGTGAGGAACTCTTTGCTCACAGCGAGGTGAGGTGCAAAGCCTTGAGGTGAAAACAGAAAGTTAGGTCTTTGCAGTTACATCCCCTGGTTCATACAGCTGTGCTCTGATTGGTTGCTTGTTGAGCTGCAAATTGAGGTCAACGTTGAAATAATGTCTACTTCTAGCACAGCTCTCTGCAACTCCATATTTCTACAATGTGGTATAATCACTTGAGTACAGCATCTAAGGACTTGCACTTGGTTATCTTGTGTACTTTTATTACATTGTATTCCATGTTTTTATTGTGTATTGTGTTTTTAGCACTTCTTAACACGTGGCTTGTGATGTCATTTAATCTTTTATGATTCGTATGATGTTTTAATGTTTGTCAAGCACTTGAGCACTTCTGTGACTATGTCTGGGAAGAAATACATATTATATTATAAATACATTTGACTTTCTTGCTTCTTTTCAACAAAAAAGATGTTGAAAATGGAGAGGAGAGGAGGGGAATGTGATGACAGTCTCCTGCTAAGACCGCCTGATTTCCTGAGTGTTTAAAAGTTAAAGCAACAGCAGTAATGACACGTCTAAGTCTTAGGTTATGCTAACACACACACACACACACACCACACACACACACACACACACACACACACACACACTCCATCGTCCTCCTCCTCTCCCTGTGCCTGGCTCTTCCTCCCACCCCCCCCCGGCTAATGTTACCACTAACACCTCCTGACGCAGGACCGGGTACCAGCCTGCTGTACAAACTGATGATCTAACCCACAGCTGTGTGTGTGTGTGTGTGTGTGTGTGTCTCTGTGTGTCAGAGAGAAAACATTGTGCAACATTAGCTGCACAATGTGTTGACTTGCCATGCAGAGAAACGAGATGTTTATTGAACGTTTTTGTGATGAATCTGCGAAAGCAATGAAACTGCGCCTGTTCATTATAACGGTTCTTATAATGATATCTACAGAAAAATGCATGAACACACAAATCTTTGCAACTTCACAACACCACATCCTCTCACCTCTTAAAAAAGGGATCAGATTTTACCCTCCCCTTGTTTGCTCTTTTATACATTTGAATATATTTGTCTTGGCCTCGTGTTTGTAGTAACATTTTATATGTTTGAGAAACAATGCCAGCTGTTGATTACAGTCAAATAACAGAAATGGAAACTGCTATTTCTAAAAATACTTCGACCACGAGTGTTCGGGTAAAAGATATTTGCTTTTGTTGTCAGAGCTCCATGAAGTTGTTGAAACACAAATACGGTAAAAATGTCAAATGAAAATATTAAGTGCATGATTTTGATGTTCTCTCTTTTCCTTACGTTCTGATATGTTTGGAAATGTAATGCAACACACTGTTAAGGTAAGTGTCGTCGATTGTTTTAATGATGTGTATTAAAGATTCAAAATAAGGGTTCAAGGACTATATTGCCAGATCATTGTAAAGAGACCAAATATATAAAAATAAATCTCAGAATAGAGTGCAGTCCTAAAACCAGGAAGTGAGTTAGCATTTCACCACTTCCTGTTCCCTCTCAATGGGATCTCTCCGCAGGGTTTAGGAGACTATCTGAACTCAGGTCTGAGGTTGAGACGCATCGAAGAGACGTGTCTGAGAATCGATGGTTGTTACCGAGTGGCTGAACAGGACTCCAGAAGTCGTGGAGGCCGTCGTACGTCGAACACGTGAACTCTCCTCTGAGAAACAGGTTTCCACAGATCTTATTTGAGCTATTTTCCCAAATCCTGTGGAGAAATCCCGTTGCTTTTTGTCGAGGGAACCGGCAGCTTCCTTCCGGGTGAACACGTCATCCCTGCTCCGATCTATTCAGATTTTGTTTTAGGTTTGACTATTTATTTGAAGTCAGGGTTTTTAAGGTTTTTTTATCTCAGATTTGATTACACATTTTCTTTCAGGTTATATATTTTTTTTACCGATATCTGACATTTTCGCAGAATTTTGACAGTTTTCTCCACATTTTATAATCTATCATTTCTTTCTCAGAATTCCAAGTTACCCCAGGCTTTACATTGTTATCAGAATTGTGACGTTTTTTCTCCTTTTTGTTTTTCTTCAGGTTTGACATTTTTCTGAGCGTTCGGATTTTTTTTTCTCATGTTAGATTTTTTTCTCCGGATTTTGACTTTCCGAAATGTATTCTCAGGTTTCACATTTTAATCAGATGACTGATTTATTCTCAGAATTCTGAGTTTTTCCCAGGTTTGACTTTGATTAGTTGTATCTACATTTTAACTTTAACCAAGAACAACAAATGAAAATGTTTGGTTCGATCTAAAAAACTAAAAACGTTACATGTGACTCGAACGCTTTTCTGAACCACTATTGGATAAGAAGTCAGAAGTCACTAAAGTTTCTTGATAAACATGTTGGTCCAATTATATTCTTAAATGTAGCCTGATGTTGAAAACAGCTTGATACAGTCTGATAAATATTAAAACTTGAAATCTTTCTGAAACTCTGATCCATCCTAAAGGACCCTATATACACACGCTGCTATTCTTACAACACCTGCTTGAAAATGCGGAATAACGGCTATTAAAAATGCACATTCAAAGTGAACTCCAATGCATATATACTTTTTTGGAACAATTTCACACACACACACACACACACACACACACACACACACATTAGGGCACAGTGAGTTTGTTCAGTGTTTCCTGGCTGAGGGCAGGTCATGCCTAGGTGGAGAAACTGTGACATGTCAAAGACGCCCCTGATTATAGCCACAAAGGGAAAACATCCAAAACTAACACACACGCACACACACACACACACACACACACAGCATTTACCACAACTTCTGCTGTGTGTGCATGTGTGTGTGTGCGTGTGTGCGTGTGTGTGTGTGGCAGTGGTAGAGACCCATGGGAACTGAAAGCATCTGTAGTTCGAGGCTCAGCAACAAAGGCATCGGAGGGCGCCAGTGTGTCAAATCTGGCCAACACACTTCCAATGACGAAAGAAAACAAAATCTGCGATGACCTTCGGAGGAAACCAAACAAATGGAAAACGTCAGTTTCACTTGACGAACCAGCGGACGTGTGTTTTGTCACGGTCACCCCGACAACTCCGATGCTAATGAGGGCTTGCTATGATAAATGTGTATGCTTTAGTTTACAATGAAAACATGGCGGATGGCGAGAAAAATGTTTGAGAAAAGGTCAAATGTTTTTTTTTATAGCCAATGAAATGGCAAATGTCCAACAATCCCTCCATGCGTTCTCTTGACCCACAGAACGTGGTCCGCTGGCTCTCTGGTGGATAACAGGCGGCGCTGATGGTGAGATGCTCAGTTCCGTCTTCCGTCTCCTGGTATGAAGGTACTCAGATATTGTACTTGAGTTAAAGTAGAAGTACTCAGATCCTGTTCTTGAGTAAAAGTAGAAGTACTCAGATCTTGTACTTGAGTAAAAGTAGAAGTACTCAGATCTTGTACTTGAGTAAAAGTAGAAGTACTCAGGTCTTGTACTTGAGTAAAAGGAGAAGTACTCAGATCTTGTACTTGAGTAAAAGGAGAAGTACTCAGATCTTGTGCTTGAGTAAAAGTAGAAGTAGTCAGATCTTGTTCTTGAGTAAAAGTAGAAGTACTCAGATCTTGTACTTGAGTAAAAGGAGAAGTACTCAGATATTGTGCTTGAGTAAAAGTAGAAGTACTCAGATCTGGTACTTGAGTAAAAGTAGAAGTACTCAGATCTTGTGCTTGAGTAAAAGTAGAAGTACTCAGATCTTGTGCTTGAGTAAAAGTAGAAGTACTCAGATCTTGTTCTTGAGTAAAAGTAGAAGTACTCAGATCTTGTACTTGAGTTAAAAGTAGAAGTACTCAGATCTTGTACTTGAGTAAAAGTAGAAGTACTCAGATCTTGTACTTGAGTAAAAGTAGAAGTACTCAGATCTTGTACTTGAGTAAAAGTAGAAGTACTCAGATCTTGTACTTGAGTTAAAGTAGAAGTACTCAGGTCTTGTACTTGAGTAAAAGGAGAAGTACTCAGATCTTGTACTTGAGTAAAAGGAGAAGTACTCAGATCTTGTGCTTGAGTAAAAGTAGAAGTACTCAGATCTTGTTCTTGAGTAAAAGTAGAAGTACTCAGATCTTGTACTTGAGTAAAAGGAGAAGTACTCAGATCTTGTGCTTGAGTAAAAGTAGAAGTACTCAGATCTGGTACTTGAGTAAAAGTAGAAGTACTCAGATCTTGTACTTGAGTAAAAGTAGAAGTACTCAGATCTTGTACTTGAGTAAAAGTAGAAGTACTCAGATCTTGTACTTGAGTAAAAGTAGAAGTACTCAGATCTTGTTCTTGAGTAAAAGTAGAAGTACTCAGATCTTGTACTTGAGTAAAAGTAGAAGTACTCAGATCTTGTGCTTGAGTAAAAGTAGAAGTACTCAGATCTGTACTTGAGTAAAAGTAGAAGTACTCAGATCTTGTACTTGAGTAAAAGTAGAAGTACTCAGATCTTGTACTTGAGTAAAAGTAGAAGTAGTCAGATCTTGTACTTGAGTAAAAGTAGAAGTACTCAGATCTTGTATCTTGAGTAAAAGTAGAAGTACTCAGATCTTGTACTTGAGTAAAAGTAGAAGTACTCAGATCTTGTACTTGAGTAAAAGTAGAAGTACTCAGATCTTGTGCTTGAGTAAAAGTAGAAGTACTCAGATCTTGTACTTGAGTAAAAGTAGAAGTACTCAGATCTTGTACTTGAGTAAAAGTAGAAGTACTCAGATCTTGTATTTGAGTAAAAGTAGAAGTACTCAGATCTGGTACTTGAGTAAAAGTAGAAGTACTCAGATCTTGTGCTTGAGTAAAAGTAGAAGTACTCAGATCTTGTACTTGAGTAAAAGTAGAAGTACTCAGATCTTGTACTTGAGTAAAAGTAGAAGTACTCAGATCTTGTACTTGAGTAAAAGTAGAAGTACTCAGATCTTCTACTTGAGTAAAAGTAGAAGTACTCAGATCTTGTACTTGAGTAAAAGTAGAAGTACTCAGATCTTGTACTTGAGTAAAAGTAGAAGTACTCAGATCTTCTACTTGAGTAAAAGTAGAAGTACTCGGATCTTGTGCTTGAGTAAAGTAGAAGTACTCAGATCTTGTACTTGAGTAAAAGTAGAAGTACTCAGATATTGTACTTGATTAAAAGTAGAAGTACTCACATCTTGAGTAAAAGTATTTTATCTATGTATACCTGCATCACGAACACCATTTCCCATCAGCCTCAGACTTTGTTTAAGTGTACTGCTAATTAGCAAATGTTAGCATGCCACCCTAAACTAAAACCTCTTACACACCAAACAACTCGTCCCGGCGGAACGGCGCCTCACGTCTCGGCCATGTGTCGTACTGGAACACACCGCAAAGACTTCAGCCGAAGGCCAAGAAGCACGTACGCACTGCGCATGCGTGAGTGGCAATAACTCTCCTTACCAGCAGGCGGCGGTAGTGTGTATTCGTCATTCAAAAGAGGCAACAACCGGAAGACAGACTGCGTGATAACCAGAGAAGAAGAACAGACTGCGTGATAACACAGAGAAGAAGAACAGACTGCGTGATACACAGAGAAGAAGAACAGACTGCGTGATACACAGAGAAGAAGAACAGACTGCGTGATATAAACAAACAACAAATTGCGTGCGTTCCATTTTCACTCTACAGCGAGGAGCTCACAGGGCTTTCCAGAACCGTGTCGAGAGCTGGAGTTAAATGAAATCTCACATTTGCCTTCTTAAATAGTTTGTTTACGTCTCTCACTTCTGTTTCGCTTCTCATGCACTGATTCGCCAGCTGAACAGCCAATCAGAGTGATTTCTTTGGCCGACGACCTTTAGCCGACAGCCTCCCGATTCAACAAGTCGAATCGGCGGCGGAAGGTGTCGGCACGGCCGAAAAGACACGACGGTGTGGTACACACCAATCTGAGTAGGGCGACACGGCGCTCATCGACGGCCCGACATCTATCGACGCCGATAATCGGCTCGGTGTGTAACAGCCTTTAGACCAGGGGGGTCAAACTCAAGGCCCGGGGGCCAAATCCGGCCCGCGACTTCATTTTATGTGGCCCCGCAAGAGCTAGCAAAGAATATAATACGTTTATTCTAGGTTACATGCCACTTTACAGAAGCAGGTTGCCCATAAACTACATGTCCCACAATGCATCTTGTTTTGTGACATGCCCACTGACTTGCAATTATTTGCCCTGTACTTCTGCTTTCAGAAGTTATTATCCTATCCGATACTAATGAAATTCAGAGGCAATAATGTAATATATAATACATTATTTTATATATATATTATATATTTATATAGTTACAACCGGCCCTTTGAGTGTAACCTGTATGCGAATGTGGCCCGCGATGAAATTGAGTTTGACACCCCTGCTTTAGACAGTGACCATGCTAACCGTTAGCATGTTAGCATTGTCATGAGTAACATGTGAGATGTTGGCTCAAAGGTCAGCGCTGTGCCGACCTAAAGCTCTCAGGTCACAATGAAAGTTAGATTTCTTTAATGGCCCGATTCATGTTTCCAAATCTGCAGCTGATGTAATGACATTTCATTCTTTGTTTTGAAGATAGATTCAACATTGGGAGGAATGTAATCTGCTACCAGTTAATGAAATGGCAACCAGGTTTATAAAGTACTTCCTCTAATAAGGTAAATACATTATGAGGATTAGCAGTAGAGTTATGAGTCATCTCCCGACCTCTGGATAACACAGTGGCTTTGAAACTTTAGCTTATGGGTTGCAGGTGAAGATCGATTCTGTTTGAGAACAAAACATTTGTACTTGTTTAAGAGACGAAGGGTTTTCCACAAAACATCTCTTTGTGTTTCTACTTGTTTAAGAGTCATTCTAAAGTTCCACAAGGTACGTCCAAAACATGTTTGAGTTATATTGAACAATACGTGAAAACAAGTGTTGGAGCCAAAAGGACCCATTAGTAGCTTTCACTGCTCCATAAAGGTCAAAAAACAATATGGTGCCCCTAGTGAGAGCTAGAGAACTAGAACGATGTATATTATTCACATCATATTCGATATTATGGTTTTGATCAAACACATGTAATGAGCCTCTGTGTCGAAAAAAACTGTTATGATACTTACACGTTTAGTTCAGCAGGAAAATCTCCCCGTATTAACCACTTTATGATTTCTGAATTAAGAAGCTAACGTTAGGCTATAAAGCCCCTGTCACACTGTCCCGAAATTGACACCCGATGGACACACGAATATGGAATTGTGAATTTCGCACGAAGATGGCCCCGAACCACACGAAGGCAACATCTACATTACATTTAAGAAATACAACTGCAACCAAAGTACCAAAAACAATTATGTTACAGTACTATGATACTGCACTGATATCTTCAGACTTTGTTCTTTACTTTCTCCGTCTTTATATGTAGAAGATATTACGTTTTCTCCGTCATGTTGTTTCCATAGCAACAACAACTTCCTGTCAACTGTCCTTCAAAATAATATATTATATCCTTTTTAGTTTCACAGAACACAAATTGGGTTATTTACATAATATGTTTACATGATTTTGTTGTGCAATGAAAACAACCCAATGGACACACGATAAAGGAAAGGTTCAAATTCGGCTGTGATCGTAACATCGGGACGTTCGTGACTGAGGGCATCTTAAGCCTTCGTATGACCGCCGGTGGAGTTTCTCAGGCTCCGGCAGCAACTTCGTGAGCGGTGGCAAAATCTTTGGCATGCCAACAAATTGCCGAAGGACCTTGAGAAGGTTCGTTTTCGTGTTGAATTCGTGTGTCCATGTTGCCCTTCGTGAGGCCATCGTGAGGGCATCTCGTTATCATCGGTGCCATCGGGCATTCGCCCTGATCAGAGTGAGGGCGAATGCACCGATGATAACACGAAGATGACACGATTTGACAAGATGCCCTCACGAGTGCCTTACGAAGATGCCGCTCACGAAGTTGCTGCCGGAGCCTGAGAAACTCCACCGGCGGTCATACGATGGCTTAGATGCCCTCACGAATGACCCGATGTTGCTACGATCACAGCCGAATTTGAACATTTCCTTTATCGTGTGTCCATCGGGTGTCAATTTCAGGACAGTGTGACAGGGGCTTAAAGGAACTACAGCACGGTCACATGACTACACGTCACCACCGCTAAGCTAAAGGAGGCTAATGTTGGGCTATAAAGGAACTACGGTCACATGACTTCATGTCACCACCGCTAAGCTAAAGGTGGCTAATGTTGGGCTATAAAGGAACTACAGCACGGTCACATGACTTCACGTCACCACCGCTATCTTTTACATAAAATAATATATGAATATGAAAGATATGGACTCAAGTTCCCAAACGTTTTTGGATGCATTTTGATTGCTTCAAGCCTTTCGGGGCAGAAACACATTGTACGTCTCTTTTTATTGTTCAATAAATGTGAAGGATCACCTGCAGCTTTACAACTTCCCAAACTTCAACAAACTAAACAGAAACAGCAGGTCAAATCAGGGCGAATCTACAGTTACTGCTGGGGGGTTTATCAGTGTAAACCTCTCAAATCAAAACTGCGAAAATCAAATACATATTATGGGCAAATTGTACTTCAAACGTCAACATACGAAATATTAAATGACCAAATATCTCCTGACATTCGTCTTCAATGTCAGGAGATATAACTGTCATTTTCTAAAAATGGAAAGGAACTCGGACACAAGTTAATTTGGAAAACGTATTTAACTTAATGTCTTCAAATAAATTGCAAATGTAAGCCTGATAGTCGTAATCAGTGATTTAGTCATGAATTTATGGAAATCTTTCATAAAAAACGATGATAATTCTCACAGAACATCGCCTCATGTTTTCCCTTAACTTGTACTGTAAAGGAAACCAAATACTACATAACATAGGGAATAACAAGACCTGTACAATAAAGATAAAAAACTACCTATATATATTTTGGAAAGTTAACAATGCATTATATTCTCATTATGGGTTTTGTGTGAGCCATAGTCGTAAAGAAATATACTCAAGTTGAGTACAAATACTTCAAATGGGGACAAAAGGTTAAAATGGTGAGTGAAGAAGTGATGGATTGATGGAGGGAGGTGTGAGGCAAGTCCTGTGTTGGCAATTTGGTTGCACACACACACACACACACACACACACACACACACACGCGCGCACACACCAACAGAGGTGACCTCACTTCTGTAAAGTTTGTGCTAACATATAATCACCCTTTGAATGGCTTTATAGACTCCCAGAGCTCAGGAACACACACACACACACACACACACACACACACACACACACACACACACACACACACACAAACACACACACACATAAATATGCATGTACACAAACGCAGGCTCTCTCTCACTAACAGCTCGCTGTGACTGCCAATTCAAATATCCAGAACACAAGCCAAACCGCAGCATTAACCTCCAAAACACCACAGAAGAAGAGTTAAAGAGTGACTGCATCACACTGGGCCACTTTTACACGTAATGTGCGAAGAAAGTCAAATCGTTTTATCTTGAAACAATCCACTTTTTTACCTAAATACATGACACCATTTTGTGTATGACAACTTATTTTTCCCAGTAAAGTTACGTCTTTTCGCTAAAACTTGAAAAATGTTCTCAAATAAATGACTCTTTCATAAAAGTTAACTGTCTTGGAGGAAAAGTGAACTCTTTCTTTGAATTGTTACACAGAATTGTTTAACAGAGACAGCTCTGGTTAAAGTCACACATTATATTCTAAGAGCCTCAGACAAGGGACTTGTCTCTATTCTTGTTTTGCTCGATCTCAGTGCTGCATTTGATGCTATCGACCATGATATCCTATTGCAAAGACTAGAGCACTTGGTTGGCATACAGGGAACTGCTTTAGGCTGGTTTAGGTCCTATCTATCTGAACGCTCTCAGTTTGTACGTGTTAACGATGAATCTTCCACGCAAACCAAAGTTAGCCATGGAGTGCCACAGGGCTCAGTGCTCGGACCTATTTTGTTCACATTATATATGCTTCCGTTAGGCAATATTATAAGGAATCATTCTGTAAACTTTCATTGTTATGCGGATGATACTCAACTATATTTATCAATCAAGCCTGATGAAATTAATCATCTAAATAAAATTCAAGACTGCCTTAAGGACTTAAAAACGTGGATGACCTTAAACTTTTTGATGTTAAACACGACCAAAACTGAAGTTATTGTACTTGGCCCGAAGAATCTACGAAACAAATTATCTAAAGATATACTAACTATGGATGGCATTAATTTGGCCTCCAGTGAGACTGTAAGGAATCTTGGTGTTATATTTGATCAGGATTTATCCTTTAACGCCCACATAAAATCAATTTCAAGGACCGCCTACTTCCATCTACGTAACATTGCAAAAATCAGGCATATCTTGCCTCAAAACGATGCAGAGAAACTAGTCCATGCATTTGTTACTTCTAGGCTGGATTATTGTAACTCTTTACTATCAGGGAGTACCAAGAAGTCAGTCAAGTCGCTTCAGCTGATTCAAAATGCTGCGGCTCGTGTACTAACCAGAGTTAGGAAAAGGGACCACATTACTCCTGTTCTGGCTGCCTTACACTGGCTCCCTATAGAACACAGGATATAATTAAAAATTCTTCTTCTCGCCTACAAAGCCCTTAATGGGCAGGCGCCATCTTACCTTAAAGAACTCATTATACCCTACTGTCCTACTAGGGCATTGCGTTCCAAGAATGCAGGGTTGTTGGTTGTTCCTAGAGTCTCTAAAAGTACAATGGGAGCCAGAGCCTTTTCTTATCAAGCTCCACATTTGTGGAATCAGCTTCCAGTTTGTGTTCGGGCGGCAGACACCCTATCCGCTTTTTAAGAGTGCGCTTAAGACCTTCCTTTTTGATAAAGCTTATAGTTAGGGCTGATTAGATTCAGCCCCTAGTTTTGCTGATATAGGCTTAGTTTGTCGGGGGACATCTTCCTTCTCTCTGTCTGTACCTGTGTCCTCTCATGGGGACATCTCACTTCTTCCTTCTCTCTGTCTATACCTGTGTCCTCTCATGTTTCCATTAACCCAGCTTCCCCAAATGTCTTTCTTTTTGGGGTCTATATACGCCGGGATCCGGAGTCATGGATGATCCTGCGGTCTTGTGTCCTGGATCGCGAGCGCTGGATCTTGAGTCGTGGCTGTGGTCCTGGATCATCGGTCCTGGATGGATATCCTCGTGGATTCATCTTCCTATTACACACACATGCATTTCCAAACATTTGGACTACCTATGTTGCAAATGTATTATCTTTTCAATTTACACACGGCATCTATTGCACGTCTGTCCGTCCTGGAGAGGGATCCCTCCTCTGTCGCTCTCCCTGAGGTTTCTCCATGTTCCCTTTAAACTGGGTTTTCTCCGGAAGTTTTTCCTTGTACGATGTGAGGGTCTAAGGACAGAGGGTCTAAGGACAGAGGGTCTGAGGACAGAGGGTCTGAGGACAGAGGGTCTAAGGACAGAGGGTGTCGTATTGTCATACTGATATTCTGTACACACTGTGAAGACCACTGAGACAAATGTAACATTTGTGATATTGGGCTATAAATAAACATTGATTGATTGATTGAAAATAAACATTGATTGGCTGAGACACATTCCTCTTCTCCTGTCAAACACCAACATTTGCTTGTTGTTAACGCAAATATACGTATCATGGTTCCTGCATGTCCACATAGAGTGAACATGTACAAGTGTGTGTGTGTGTGTGTGTGTGTGTGTGTGTGTGTGTGTGTGTGTGGGTAGGAGAGCTACCCTCACGCTTTGCCTTCTGGCTCAGCTCCATTTTCGTCACAATGGTGCGGTAAAGCGACTGCAGTACCGCTCCCGCTGCTCCGACTCTCAACAAGACCCCGAGATACTTGAACTCCTTCACTTGGGGTAAGGACTCATTCCCTACTTGGAGTGGACAGTCCATCGGTTTCCTGCTGAGAACCATGGCCTCAGATTTGGAGGTGCTGATCCTCATCCCAGCCGCTTCACACTCGGTGGTGAACCGATCCAGTGAGTGCTGAAGGTCGCAGACCGATGAAGCCATCAGAACCACATCATCTGCAAAAAGCAGTGGTGCAATCCTTAGTCCACCGAACTGCAGACCCCCCCCCACGACTACGCCTCGAAATCCGATCCATGTATATCACAAACAGGATTGGTGACAAAGCGCAGCCCTGGCGGAGGCCAACCCTCACCGGAAATGGGTCCGACTTCCTGCCGAGGACCCGGACACAGCTCTCGCAGAGATTGGATGGCCCTGAGTAGAGACCCCCTCACCCCATACTCCCGCAGCACCTCCCACAGTAACTCCCAGGGGAACCCGGTCATACGCCTTCTCCAAGTCTACAAAACACATGTAGACCGGATAAGCGTACTCCCAGGCCCCCTCCAGGATCCTTGCGAGAGTAAAAAGCTGATCCGTCGTTCCACGACCAGGACGGAATCCGCATTGTTCCTCCTCAATCTGAGGTTCGACAATCGGCCTGACCCTCCTTTCGAGTACCTTGGAGTAAACTTTCCCGGGGAGGCTGAGTAGTGTGATGCCTCTGTAATTGGCACACACCCTCTGAACCCCCTTTTTAAAAAGGGGAACCACCACCCCGGTCTGCCACTCCTTCGGTACTGTTTCCGACTTCCACGCAACTTTGATGAGACTTGTCAACCATGACAGTCCCTCAACACCCAGAGCCTTCATCATTTGTTTGACGACCTCAGTGACCTCCCCCCGGGAGATTGGCGTTGATCCCCCGTCATACTCCAGCTCTGCCTCTAACAAAGAGGGCGGAGTTGTCGGGTTCAGGAGTTCCTCAAAGTGTTCCTTCCAACGCCCCAACACTCCATCAGTTGAGGTCAACAGCGTCCCATCCTTACTGTACACAGCTTGGATGGTCCCCTGCTTCCCCCTCCTGAGGGGTCGGACAGTTTTCCAGAACAACTTTGGTGCCGCCCGAAAGTCCTTCTCCATGTCTTCTCCGAACTTCTCCCACACCCGCTGCTTTGCCTCGGCCACGGATGAGGCTGCTGCCCTTCGGGCCTGTCGGTACCTTGCAACTGCCTCGGGAGTCCCCCGGGATAACAAATCCCTGAAGGCCTCCTTCTTCAGTCGGACGGCCTCCCTGACCACCGGTGTCCACCAGGAGGTTCGAGGGTTTCCGCCCCCTGAGGCACCTAGGACCTTGAGACCACAGCTCCCCGCCGCGGCTTCGGCAATAGAGGCTTTGAACACCGACCACTCTGGTTCAATGTCCCCAACCTCCACAGGAATGCCCGAAAAGTTCCGCCGGAGGTGCGAGTTGAAGGCCTCCTGAACTTGGGCCTCCTCCAGACGTTCCAAGTTCACCCGAACTACACGTTTGGGCTTACCAGGTCTATCCAGAGGCTTCCCCCGCCACTCGACCCAACTCACCACCAGATGGTGATCAGTTGACAACTCCGCCCCTCTCTTTACCCGAGTGTCCAAAACATACGGCCTCAGGTCCGATGATACGATAACGAAATCGATCATGGACCTTCTGCCTAGGGTGCTCTGGTACCACGTACACTTATGAGCATCCTTATGTTCGAACATGGTGTTTGTTATGGCCAATCCGTGACTAGCACAGAAGTCCAGTAACAAACCACCACTCCGGTTCAGATCAGGGGGGCCGTTCCTCCCAATCACGCCCCTCCAAGTGTCTCCATCATTGCCCACATGTGCGTTGAAGTCTCCCAACAAGACTAAGGAGTCCCCTTCAGGAGCCCCATACAGGACTCTTTCCCTTTATATCAATAGAACAATAATCATTGTTAGCTAATGAATGTTTCCATGGTGACCAACGGCAACATGACAACGTTTCCATTGGTCCCTCTTCTTTAGAGAAGACCAGGAAGTGATGGATACACGGATCGTGTTCAACATGTAAGAAGTAGAAAGTACAGGTATTTGTGTTCAACATGTAAGAAGTAGAAAGTACAGGTATTTGAGTTCAACATGTAAGAAGTAGAAAGTACAGGTATTTGAGTTCAACATGTAAGAAGTAGAAAGTACAGATATTTGAGTTCAACATGTAAGAAGTAGAAAGTACAGGTATTTGAGTTCAACATGTGAGAAGTAGAAAGTACAGGTATTTGAGTTCAACATGTAAGAAGTAGAAAGTACAGGTATTTGAGTTCAACATGTAAGAAGTAGAAAGTACAGGTATTTGAGTTCAACATGTAAGAAGTAGAAAGTACAGGTATTTGAGTTCAACATGTAAGAAGTAGAAAGTACAGGTATTTGGGTTCAACGTGTAAGAAGTAGAAAGTACAGGTATTTGAGTTCAACATGTAAGAAGTAGAAAGTACAGGTATTTGAGTTCAACATGTGAGAAGTAGAAAGTACAGGTATTTGAGTTCAACATGTAAGAAGTAGAAAGTACAGGTATTTGAGTTCAACATGTAAGAAGTAGAAAGTACAGGTATTTGAGTTCAACATGTAAGAAGTAGAAAGTACAGGTATTTGAGTTCAACATGTGAGAAGAAGAAAGTACAGGTATTTGAGTTCAACATGTAAGAAGTAGAAAGTACAGGTATTTGAGTTCAACATGTGAGAAGTAGAAAGTACAGGTATTTGAGTTCAACATGAGAGAAGTAGAAAGTACAGGTATTTGAGTTCAACATGTAAGAAGTAGAAAGTACAGGTATTTGGGTTCAACATGTAAGCAGTCAAAGTCAAAAGTCGTTAGTAATGTGTGTGTGTGTGTTTATTTGTGTCATATATTGTCAGTCATCTGCACGCTTCATATTTTCCACGGGTTGCAGTTGTAGAGCAAACAGCCTGTTAAAACACAAAATTACACACAAACACACACATTACATGACCCCCCCATCTCACACAAACACACATACTCCAAAAACACACACACACACACACACACACACACACACACACACTTGATTTACAGGTGGAGTAAAGTACTGATGGTAGAAAAAATGTACTTAAGTACAGTAACGAAGTATTTGTTCTCCACTACTTCCCACCTGTGTGTGTGTGTGTGTGTGTGTGTGTGTGTGTGTGTGTGTGTGTGTGTGTGTGTGTGTGTGTGTGTAGGAGGTCATGGCAGCACTGAGTGGCTCGTTGTTGTGTTGCTATTTTATTGCCTGGTTTTCATTGAAAGTCCCCTCAGACTCTTTACAGCTGCTCAGAGTTTAGAGAGGATTAACATCGGCTCTAAGGAAAGCTGCGATGCCACCGGGAGACTCTCCACACCGTCACCTCAGGAGGAACACTGAGTGTTCACCAGCAGAGAAGTCGTCAGGTTTACGTGGAAATCATGCACTATAAAGGTTGGCGATTTACAGCAACGATAATTGGATTTTCGTCTTAAATTCGCCTACTCAGTGGCGGTTCTAGACCAATTTGAGTGGGGGGGCCACTGGGGGGCCAGTTATTTCCTGAGGGGGGCACAATAAATCCAGGACGAAAAAGAGAACTAGACAGTATGAAGTAATTGCGCATAAGAACACAATGCAATACAGTTATTGGTATTTGTTTCAGTACACTTATTTATTTCAGATAGATCTTATAGTTATTACTGTTAGCTTCAGCTTAAGTTATAGTGCAATGTTTGCACTCACACCATATTTATATAAAAATAAAGGCAATGAACAGTCTCTACTTTACATAAGGGTGTCTGCACAATTTCATATTACAGCAACAAAATCCTGCGGTTTTTGGCAAACCGAGTACCAGAAAATATACATTAAAAAAAAACGTTTCATTGTTAGGGGGGCCACAGGGGGGTCAGAGGTCAGTGTTAGGGGGGCACTGGCCCACCCCTAGAACCGCCCCTGCGCCTACTGTTCTCAACACACGTGCAAAACTCTGCAAACTCTCCAGTTGATGAACCAATATATAAAACACAACCCAGAGCCAGTGAGAATAGTTTTGGAGAAATTAGTCCTAAACCCAGAAATGACGCAGTGGTGACGTGAAGTCATGTGACCGTGCCGTAGTTCCTTTATAGCCCAACATTAGCCACCTTTAGCTTAGCGGTGGTGACGTGAGGTCATGTGACCGTGCTGTAGTTCCTTTATAGCCCA
>CM070495.1:45668439-45710939 GCA_036324585.1 Champsocephalus esox
CTGAAAACATTCATTGTTTCTTTTATTCATTTGGGAAGTATTGAAACACGTCAGGTTCGGAAGTGCTGCTCCCGTAGTCCCCGTGTGGCGCTGAGGGAGCAGGGTCTGACCAGCGGAGCAGAACTAAAGGCAGTCATGGTCCGCAGCAGAGGAGCCCGCGTGCGGGAGAAAGCACCCTGAAACGCACACTTGTGGTGTGCGGCTGCAGTACGTGTGTAACCCTTGATGCTGCACAGTGGCCTCCACGTGTGTTGGACTCACAGCTGGGAGACCAGGGGACACTAAAGAGTGACGCACACAGCTGGAGACCAGGGGACACTAAAGAGTGAAGCACACAGCTGGGAGACCAGGGGACACTAAAGAGTGACGCACACAGCTGGAAGACCAGGGGACACTAAAGAGTGACGCACACAGCTGGGAGACCAGGGGACAGTAAAGAGTGACGCACACAGCTGGGAGACCAGGGGACACTAAAGAGTGAAGCACACAGCTGGAGACCAGGGGACACTAAAGAGTGACGCACACAGCTGGGAGACCAGGGGACACTAAAGAGTGACGCACACAGCTGGAGACCAGGGGACACTAAAGAGTGACGCACACAGCTGGGAGACCAGGGGACACTAAAGAGTGACGCACACAGCTGGGAGACCAGGGGACACTAAAGAGTGACGCACACAGCTGGAGACCAGGGGACACTAAAGAGTGACGTACACAGCTGGGAGACCAGGGGACACTAAAGAGTGAAGCACACAGCTGGAGACCAGGGGACACTAAAGAGTGACGCACACAGCTGGAAGACCAGGGGACACTAAAGAGTGACGCACACAGCTGGGAGACCAGGGGACAGTAAAGAGTGACGCACACAGCTGGGAGACCAGGGGACACTAAAGAGTGAAGCACACAGCTGGAGACCAGGGGACACTAAAGAGTGACGCACACAGCGAGGCCAGGAGACACTAAAGAGTGACGCACACAGCTGGAGACCAGGGGACACTCAAGAGTGACGCACACAGCTGGGAGACCAGGGGACACTAAAGAGTGACGCACACAGCTGGAGACCAGGGGACACTAAAGAGTGAAGCACACAGCTGGAGACCAGGGGACACTAAAGAGTGACGCACACAGCTGGAAGACCAGGGGACACTAAAGAGTGACGCACACAGCTGGGAGACCAGGGGACAGTAAAGAGTGACGCACACAGCTGGGAGACCAGGGGACACTAAAGAGTGACGCACACAGCTGGAGACCAGGGACACTAAAGAGTGACGCACACAGCTGGGAGACCAGGGGACACTAAAGAGTGACGCACACAGCTGGAGACCAGGGGACACTAAAGAGTGACGCACACAGCTGGAGACCAGGGGACACTAAAGAGTGACGCACACAGCTGGGAGACCAGGGGACACTAAAGAGTGACGCACACAGCTGGAGACCAGGGGACACTAAAGAGTGACGTACACAGCTGGGAGACCAGGGGACACTAAAGAGTGAAGCACACAGCTGGAGACCAGGGGACACTAAAGAGTGACGCACACAGCTGGAAGACCAGGGGACACTAAAGAGTGACGCACACAGCTGGGAGACCAGGGGACAGTAAAGAGTGACGCACACAGCTGGGAGACCAGGGGACACTAAAGAGTGAAGCACACAGCTGGAGACCAGGGGACACTAAAGAGTGACGCACACAGCGAGGCCAGGAGACACTAAAGAGTGACGCACACAGCTGGAGACCAGGGGACACTCAAGAGTGACGCACACAGCTGGGAGACCAGGGGACACTAAAGAGTGACGCACACAGCTGGGAGACCAGGGGACACTAAAGAGTGACGCACACAGCTGGGAGACCAGGGGACACTAAAGAGTGACGCACACAGCTGGAGACCAGGGGACACTAAAGAGTGACGCACACAGCTGGGAGACCAGGGGACAGTAAAGAGTGACGCACACAGCTGGGAGACCAGGGGACACTAAAGAGTGACGCACACAGCTGGAGACCAGGGGACACTAAAGAGTGACGCACACAGCTGGGAGACCAGGGGACACTAAAGAGTGACGCACACAGCTGGGAGACCAGGGGACACTAAAGAGTGACGCACACAGCTGGGAGACCAGGGGACACTAAAGAGTGACGCACCCTCTAAACGCTGCACGTGTGGTCAAGGTGCTGGAGATGCATCCTCTGAAGCTGCCGCGCGTGTCTCCTGATGGAGGAGATGTGGGGGGTTTGGCCCCTGTCAGCCACCGTATTAAAGTACATGTTGATGAAAAGACGTCTATATTTGTACTTAAATCACTTCTGCAAACTGGCTCGCAGCAATGTCTCTGACTCTGCCGTACTCTCACCGGGGAAGAGCCAGCCCGGAGGGGGGGAGAGCGCGTCTGTCCGTGTGATTTACCCCAGAAGAAACAGAGTCCGAACGACAGCCAGGTGGAAGTGAGACACACAGAAGGAGCTCATATCGTTTTATTGAAGCTGGATACAAACCTCCACAGTTTGTCCTCAGGTAACGAGGCCATAAGACCCCCCCCAGCTGTCAGACCCAGCTGTCAGACCAGCTGTCAGCAGCTGTCAGACCCCCCCCCAGCTGTCAGCGCTCGGCTCATATTAACACTCTCGCCTCTCTGCAGGTTCCCAAAGGCTCCGCGCGCTAACGCAGAGCTATTGTACGGCGGCTCAGAGGAGGTAACTGAAGACGGGAATTGTGCTTTGGGGAAATGGCTCCGCAGGTTAGTGGCGTCGGGCTTATTGCGGGATATAAAGGATACTTTACGACCATTGGTTCACTCCTGAAGTGTTGACTTTACAGAGACGCTGTGACGAGGCTGCACGAGGGGCGGCGCTCTGACTGCAGTTCAGAGAGTTCTGTTTTGGCTTTTGAATGGATTCTATTTGACGGTAAGGAGAGACAGGAGCAAAGGTCATGGCAGCAAGATTATGCCGAGGTAAAATTCAAACAGTCATATCCAAAACACAAATTGATCGTCCATAAGCCCCGTTTTCCCCCTGAAGTGGTTCCAGCACGACAATAGCAAACGTGTCTTTTATACTTTGTAAAATACTCTCCGACAAAATTTTTGAGTTTACATTGTTTTGTTTAATGACAGCTTAACACGCCAAATTCATGGCAAACCATTTTGTGTCACCATCTTATGAAGGACCCAAATGCAGCACTCAAGAAACCACGGAGTATTGGTAACGTACTTTATTGGTAATACCAGAGCAGAGGGTGAGTCAGGGCAGAGCAGGCAGGTCGGGGACAGGCAGGTCGGGGACAGGCAGGTCGGGGATCAGGCAGAGCAGGCAGGTCGGGGACAGGCAGGTCGGGGACAGGCAGGTCGGGGATCAGTCAGAGCAGGCAGGTCGGGGACAGGCAGGTAGGGGATCAGGCAGAGCAGGCAGGTCGGGGACAGGCAGGTCGGGGACAGGCAGGTCGGGGATCAGTCAGAGCAGGCAGGTCGGGGACAGGCAGGTAGGGGATCAGGCAGAGCAGGCAGGTCGGGGACAGGCAGGTCGGGGACAGGCAGGTCGGGGATCAGTCAGAGCAGGCAGGTCGGGGACAGGCAGGTAGGGGATCAGGCAGAGCAGGCAGGTCGGGGACAGGCAGGTCGGGGACAGGCAGGTCGGGGATCAGTCAGAGCAGGCAGGTCGGGGACAGGCAGGTAGGGGATCAGGCAGAGCAGGCAGGTCGGGGACAGGCAGGTCGGGGATCAGGCAGGTCGGGGATCAGTCAGAGCAGGCAGGTCGGGGACAGGCAGGTAGGGGATCAGGCAGAGCAGGCAGGTCGGGGACAGGCAGGTCGGGGACAGGCAGGTCGGGGATCAGTCAGAGCAGGCAGGTCGGGGACAGGCAGGTAGGGGATCAGGCAGAGCAGGCAGGTCGGGGACAGGCAGGTCGGGGACAGGCAGGTCGGGGATCAGGCAGAGCAGGCAGGTCGGGGACAGGCAGGTCGGGGACAGCCAGGTCGGGGATCAGGCAGAGCAGGCAGGTCGGGGACAGGCAGGTCGGGGATCAGGCAGAGCAGGCAGGTCGGGGACAGGCAGGTCGGGGATCAGGCAGAGAAGGCAGGTCGGGGACAGGCAGGTCGGGGATCAGGCAGGTCGGGGATCAGGCAGGTCGGGGACAGGCAGGTCGGGGACAGGCAGGTCGGGGATCAGGCAGAGCAGGCAGGTCGGGGACAGGCAGGTCGGGGATCAGGCAGGTCGGGGATCAGGCAGGTCGGGGATCAGGCAGGTCGGGGACAGGCAGGTCGGGGATCAGGCAGAGCAGGCAGGTCGGGGACAGGCAGGTCGGGGATCAGGCAGGTCGGGGATCAGGCAGAGCAGGTCGGGGACAGGCAGGTCGGGGACAGGCAGGTCGGAACCAGGTAGCCAATCTGATGACGAACGCGTGAAAGACTAGCATAAGGCAAAGTAGGATCTGGCAACGGGTGTGTGTCTGCTGAGGGTTTACAGACTGGCAGTGAAGCTGATGGGCGCAGAAGAGAGAGAGGGTGAGCAAAAACGTGGGTGTGGTTAACAGGTGAGACAGGTGAATGGAAAACTACTGGTGAAAGATGGAGCAGACACTAAGACTTACTGAACTGTATGTTTTGGATAGGCTGCACTGACAATTTAGTGATAAACGTTGTCTTTTTTACCACTTCTCATTCCGTATTCATCTATATTGACGCTTATTCAATTTCAAAACTGAAGAAACACACTCCTCAATGTCAGTTTCGGTACTTTAATGACATGGATGACGACACCCTGAAACAGAGCAATGCAGCAAGATAAGCTGACAAAGTACTACATACATGCATGTCATGACCAATACACATATATTCAACGACATAGAGTAAAGACACATAGTGGAAACAATCTTACACGAGTGAGTGGATGAACGTCTGAACTCGAGGCGGAGTGAATGAACAATATTTGAACTAAAATGGCCGCTCGGCACTACCGGGTCAGAGCACGGCATATCCGGACAGCGACAGCAGTGACGCTGCCCTCTAGTGGCCAGTGATAAACTCTTCATTCCCCCCCAGACCGGAAAACTATGGGCTGGAATAGATTAACGGTCTAAATCCAGCTGCTGGACTCGGGCTCGTAACGTGCAGGCGGCCTCCTCACGCGGCCTGGCCGAGTAGGCTGGGGCAGCGTCTGCGGCGACTGCGGCACTGGGAGCGGTGCGCCCAGGAAGGCACCCTGAGGTCAGAGGACGCCTCACCAGCAGGTGCCGGTGGGGAAGCGCCTGGGGCGTTGCCCAGCCCGGGTGGGTAGGTGGGGGCTGATGGCCCAGAGCAGCGGGTGGCGGCAACGGCGCAGCAGACTGCTCACGGGCGCAGGGTGTGGCCGGTGTGTAGGCACGGAGGAAGCGCCGGTTGCGCAGTGTCAAATGTCCCGAACCGTCAACCCTGACCCGATACTGGTCGTGGCCCGGCGACTCCACCACGACCCCTGACCTGTCCCATTTTCGGGGGCTCGGGCCTTGCTGGTTCTGGAGGAATACCCTTTCGCCGAGTGCCAATGGGCGGAGCGGTCTCGAGTGAGTCCCCAGAGACTCGGTGGTACGGGACATACGGGTCCGAAGGGCGTCCTCCTTCGCCGCCCATGCCTCGCGCCATAGCAGGCGGATGTGCGGGTTCGAGAACTTCTCGAGGCGGTTCACGAAGGAGAGCGAGCCATGAAGGAGAGCGAGCCACGAAGGAGAGCGAGCCACGAAGGAGAGCGAGCCACGAAGGGGGGGGCCGAATATGATCTGCGCCGGCGAGAGGTTGCTGTCGGGGTCAGGCGTGTTTCGCAACTGCAGCATAGCACGCAGAAAGCGGTCCTGATCAAGGCCGCCCGACGGGCCGGTGTTGGACATAAGGAGGCGCTTAGCGGTCTTAACCGCAACTTCCGCCCTCCCATTCGACTGCAGGGAAGCTAACGGAAGACACGCGGTGTTTGACGTGCCATAAGCGGAGGAAGTCCTCAGTGTGGCTCGCAGAAGATGGCGAAGAACGAATGGAGGTGTTGGACTAGGCCAGCTGAGCCCGCCAGGGCAGTACCCGCCGTAGAGCTCAATGTCTCATCGCGTTCCTGGCGGAGCTGAAGTAGCTCGGTGCGCAGGACGCATGTAGCGACTGGGATGACAGCTAGGGAACGCATGACGGTGATTAGGTCTGGCAAGGGTCCGGAAGCGGCGTCGGGGACGGCTTTCAACAGGCTGTCTCCAAGTACAGACCCAGCGCACTGAAACAGCTGGAAGGGGGCCTGGGCATCCCCTATGCCTGAGCCGGCGCGGAATACGTGCCATCGGCGGATGAACACGTTCCATTCCTCTATCGACACGCCCACATCAACTTTGGGCCGATCGAGTCTCGGGCCGTGAGGGGCTGGGGCCCGGGCTGGCGCGGCCCTGACAGGCGCTGCGTGCTGGTGGCTAAATCCATGAATCGTCAATATAGCAATGACGAGTGCTTCAGACGAGTCTTCGGATTCGAACTCGCAGCCGGGGACAGGGCATCCAACAACAACCATGGTGTCGTCATGAAGAAACACACTCCTCAATGTCAGTTTCGGTACTTTAATGACAAGGATGACGACACCCTGAAACAGAGCAATGCAGCAAGATAAGCTGACAAAGTACTACATACATGCATGTCATGACCAATACACATATATTCAACGACATAGAGTAAAGACACATAGTGGAAACAATCTTACACGAGTGAGTGGATGAACGTCTGAACTCGAGGCGGAGTGAATGAACAATATTTGAACTAAAATGGCCGCTCGGCACTACCGGGTCAGAGCACGGCATATCCGGACAGCGACAGCAGTGACGCTGCCCTCTAGTGGCCGGCGATAAACTCTTCAAAAACTAGCTTTTCTATGACAATGAACAAGAATTTGATCATGAACGTCATGGGTTTGTTGCAATAGTTAATGATTGCACCAAACATACACGAAATGGAAAATATATATATAAGTGTCCACAACATGTTTCTTTAATACTTCTTATTGGTGTATTATTGTAGGAATAATTCATCACTATTGTTTTTTAAATACTATACTATAAGCATCTTTCCTTCCCCCTTGCACACAATGGAAATCCATATACACACACACACACACACACACACACACACACACACACACACACACACACACACACACACACACACAGATGTACCTTTGTTTATTGCAAAACTGTTTCTGGGAAGGACGAGTGGCTCTGAGTCAGCATATTCAACATTTGTTACAACAACACTGAAATCAATAACAGATCGGACCGCTCCTCAGCGGGGTGGTCCACCACACCTTGTCATTATCAGGGGAAACACTGGCACACACACACACACACACACACACACACACACACACACACAGTCCAGGATTAAAGTGTGTTTGACAGGAGTTCTGAATTACACCGCTATTGTCTTTCTCGGAATCTCGATCCTATAATAATATTTTGACGCTTTTATTAAAACACTGGAACACACACACACATACACACACACACGCACACACACACACACACACACACACACACGCACGCTCATGCACACACACACACACACACACACACACACACACACACACACACACACAAGGACTCTTTAAAGTAGAGACACTACATACTGATATACACCTGCACATCAGCAGGAGAGGACTCTTTAAAGTAGAGATACTACATACTGATATACACCTGAACATCAGCAGGAGAGGACTCTTTAAAGTAGAGACACTACATACTGATATACACCTGAACATCAGCAGGAGAGGACTCTTTAAAGTAGAGACACTACATACTGATATACACCTGAACATCAGCAGGAGAGGACTCTTTAAAGTAGAGACACTTCATACTGATATACACCTGAACGTCAGCAGGAGAGGACTCTTTAAAGTAGAGACACTAAATACTGATATACACCTGAACATCAGCAGGAGAGGACTCTTTAAAGTAGAGACACTACATACTGATATACACCTGAACATCAGCAGGAGAGGACTCTTTAAAGTAGAGACACTACATACTGATATACACCTGAACATCAGCAGGAGAGCACTCTTTAAAGTAGAGACACTACATACTGATATACACCTGCACATCAGCAGGAGAGGACTCTTTAAAGTAGAGACACTACATGCTGATATACACCTGCACATCAGCAGGAGAGGACTCTTTAAAGTAGAGACACTACATACTGTTTTAACTACTAGATAATATGAATATTCGGTTAACGCGACCTCTGAAGAGTCTCTTCAGTTAATGTAGCCGTAAGAAATACTTGGACCACAGTAAGTCCTAAGTACCAGTCATTTAAATGATGCTGAAACAAAACACATGTTGAGTCTGAGAGACGTTGATCAGTCGTTGCAATATGATGCTCCGATAATCTCGTACAATGCCAAGAGGAGAAACTCTGAAACCCAAATCACATGTCCCCCCGCTCTGCCACGAGGCTTTGATTTGAGGGGGACGCAATGAAGGGAAAACACGGTGTTCTACAGGAAAACATCGTAAGAAGTGAAAACAGAAGAAGACTCAGATCAGAGACGGGAAGCACAGAGACGTGTTTTGAAATGCTCGCTACGAACATTCATGTTGACCAAACGAGTCATGGTCATGGTTTAAATTCTGCTGCAGTTTGAGTGGATTCTGCCAAAATTACTCAATCCTGTTTCACAAGGAACCTTCGCCGAGTGAGATGCAAAGAAACCAGGAATCACCCGAAGAGTTCGTTACGAGATGGAAAGCCCAACGACCACGTGTTCTCTCCCGGCGACATCTTCAACACGGAGAGTACGAGCGCGCCCCAGGATGTTGGTCCCTAGTTACCTGGATATCTTGGTGCACGAACAATGCCCCCACGGACCCTCTGGTTCACAGCTTCCCGAAGCTCACTGCATGTCGTATATTTCACAATGCCTGCTGAATATATAACATCGTCAGGGCCGGTCCTGACCAATTCGCCTCGCATGCATATGACGCAGAGGTCGCGCTAGACTTTTTCTGCCCGTAACATTTCTGTCAAAATCCAGAATTACCCTTCGGGCTTTACACAACTCTGACGAGGGGGGGGGGAAGCATGCTCGTGAACTGTCAACGGGCAGTTCGCATGCGCCGTGTTATGCTAGAATCCACTTCAAGACCCTGGTGCTTGCGTACCATGCTGCGAATGGATCTGGCCCTTCCTACATCCAGGACATGGTTAAACCGTACACCCCAGCACGTGCACTCCGCTCTGCATCAGCCAAACGGCTCGCTGCACCCTCGCTGCGAGGGGGACCCAAGTTCCCATCAGCAGAAACACGTGGGTTTGCTGTCCTGGCTCCAAGATGGTGGACTGAGCTCCCATTGACATCAGGACAGCAGAAAGCTCACACACCTTCCAGACTGAAACACTCATCTCTCTCGACTCCACCTCGAGGATAGAACTACTAACAAAGCACTTATATACTAACAAAGCACTTATATACTAACAAAGCACTTATATACTAACAAATAACTTATATACTAACAAAGCACTGGCTCCTCTAAAGCCAGCTGAGTAACACTTGAACTGATTGGCTCTATGAAACCTGATGTACTTTATGATTCTGTTTTCCTCAAGGTTGTGTCTTCCTGGTCGAACGCACTTATTGTGAGTCGCTTTGGATAAAAGCGTCAGCTAAATGTGATGTAATGTAATGTTATGCATGGCTGCTGCACCTCGCGGGAGCGTGCGCAGCGTAAAGCCAAAGCTCACAGACATTTCAATGATCTGTACGGCACAGTTAGGTTTGGAAACGGTAAGATTTCCTTTTTGGAGGGCGAGCATAACACGGCATAACACCGGAGCCTCGCTGCGGGGACACTTTGGCGCTGTTCCGAGCTTGTTCTAATCTGTCAAAATGACGTACTGCTTTCAGATTTGTCCGTCATTGTTAATGTCATAGACGGAAAATATTCGGTTAACGCGACCTCTGATATGACGTCTCCTTTGTTCCTTCGTTTGGATGCCGTTGCCCCTTCACTCACTTTTCCTCCGGTTTTCCAAAAGTGAATCTTTAGACTAATGTAGTGACCACGAAGTCCATCTGTCTGACTATGTGTGTGATTCGCTCCTGGGCCGACAGATGAGTGACGCCTGATGTTGAGAAAAAAAAATGATAATTGAAAAATTCAATATTCTTGTTTATTCCAACAGGTGATGTAAAATAAATAAAACAAATTATAAACAAACTATTTCCTACATAATGTGGTTTAAATACTTCAATCAGCCACACCACTAAGCTGCAGCCCCTCGACCTGCAGGTGTAACACACTCACATGTAATAACTAGTGCACACCACACACTCATGCTGGATATCTAGTCTTACGGCCCGTCCACACAGCGGCGTGCGCTGACGCTTGCCGGCGGGCGTGTCTGAAACTCGACCAACAACCAATCACATGAATGTCCCGCCCTGACACACAAGCAGCGGTTTGATTGGCTAGAGCTTGTACTGGCATATGATTCGATTGGCTGACGCTTCTGCCGAGGCGTCAAAAGTTGAACATTGCTCAACTTTTGCAGCGAGCCACGTCAGCTACGCTCCACGTCGCTTCCCACGATGCATTTCGGCTAAAAGTGACGTCACCCCCATTCAAAGTTAACGGGGAAGCGCCAACGCACGCTGTGTGGACGGGCCGTAAAATGATAAATTAATATAAACTAAGGAAATGGCTCCTACACTAGATATAAGGATGTTCTAAAGGGTAGAAAGCGTAGTTCCTGAGCTATGGAATGATCTTATAGAACTATAAACATTTCATCGTGTCTTTTAAAAGAAAGCACTTAAAGCAAACAATATATGTATTCGTTATTACAACCCAGATGCATTTTCGTCTGTGTCTTCCAATGCCTTCTTTATGTACAGCCCTTTGCCATCAGCCTTAACTTCATGCTGTTCTGACATTCCCTGCTTACCTCCAGGCCATGTCTCCGTGCTGTTGTCTCCACATGTTTGGTAAACCGATGTCACCTGGAGCTGAGATTTATTGTGCTTCGTCCGCCAAATACGAATTTGTTCATATAATATCATATTGTAAATTCGATCTTATAAAACAGCTCTACGGTACAAACAACTCTACAGGTCGCCTGCAAAAGACAATGTGGAGCAGAACTGGCAGCTGGACTCAAAGCAAAGATACTCTGCGTATTTATTTTACATTTTGACAAAGAGAGGAGAAAAGAAACAGACCGGCATATCTGTGGCAACCGATGGAGCACGAACTCATTTCATCTTCCTCCTCAAACCAAAGAATGCTGCAGAGCCTCTGCTTTCAATTGTTCCGCTCGTGTTTTCATTGGAAACAAATGCCTGTGTTTTGTTTGAGTAAAAGTCAGGGGGTTATATTCAGTAGGAATCAACAACAGAGAACATTTCGAAACCAAGGGCAAGCGGTCCAACATCAGCATTTTAGGATGTGTGCCTGCTCAGTTCAGGACCATGAAGAAGAGTGCATGTGACTGTGGATAATCAACATCTCTATAAGTCACGTGACCGTGCTGTAGTTCCTTTATAGCCCAACATTAGCCACCTTTAGCTTAGCGGTGGTGACGTGAAGTCATGTGACCGTGCTGTAGTTCCTTTATAGCCCAACATTAGCCTCCTTTAGCTTAGCGGTGGTGACGTGAAGTCACGTGACCGTGCTGTAGTTCCTTTATAGCCCAACATTAGCCACCTTTAGCTTAGCGGTGGTGACGTGAAGTCACGTGACCGTGCTGTAGTTCCTTTATAGCCCAACATTAGCCTCCTTTAGCTTAGCGGTGGTGACGTGAAGTCACGTGACCGTGCTGTAGTTCCTTTATAGCCCAACATTAGCCTCCTTTAGCTTAGCGGTGGTGACGTGAAGTCATGTGACCGTGCTGTAGTTCCTTTATAGCCCAACATTAGCCACCTTTAGCTTAGCGGTGGTGACGTGAAGTCATGTGACCGTGCTGTAGTTCCTTTATAGCCCAACATTAGCCTCCTTTAGCTTAGCGGTGGTGACGTGAAGTCATGTGACCGTGCTGTAGTTCCTTTATAGCCCAACATTAGCCACCTTTAGCTTAGCGGTGGTGACGTGAAGTCATGTGACCGTGCTGTAGTTCCTTTATAGCCCAACATTAGCCTCCTTTAGCTTAGCGGTGGTGACGTGAAGTCATGTGACCGTGCTGTAGTTCCTTTATAGCCCAACATTAGCCACCTTTAGCTTTGCGGTGGTGACGTGAAGTCATGTGACCGTGCTGTAGTTCCTTTATAGCCCAACATTAGCCTCCTTTAGCTTAGCGGTGGTGACTTGAAGTCATGTGACCGTGCTGTAGTTCCTTTATAGCCCAACATTAGCCGCCTTTAGCTTAGCGGTGGTGACGTGAAGTCATGTGACCGTGCTGTAGTCCCTTTATAGCCCAACATTAGCCGCCTTTAGCTTAGCGGTGGTGACGTGAAGTCATGTGACCGTGCTGTAGTTCCTTTATAGCCCAACATTAGCCACCTTTAGCTTAGCGGTGGTGACGTGAAGTCATGTGACCGTGCTGTAGTTCCTTTATAGCCCAACATTAGCCTCCTTTAGCTTAGCGGTGGTGACTTGAAGTCATGTGAC
This sequence comes from Champsocephalus esox, assembly GCA_036324585.1. NCBI lineage: Eukaryota > Metazoa > Chordata > Actinopteri > Perciformes > Channichthyidae > Champsocephalus > Champsocephalus esox. Next base: position 45,681,023 of record CM070495.1, read on the forward strand.
CGTGCTGTAGTTCCTTTATAGCCCAACATTAGCCGCCTTTAGCTTAGCGGTGGTGACGTGAAGTCATGTGACCGTGCTGTAGTCCCTTTATAGCCCAACATTAGCCGCCTTTAGCTTAGCGGTGGTGACGTGAAGTCATGTGACCGTGCTGTAGTTCCTTTATAGCCCAACATTAGCCACCTTTAGCTTAGCGCTGGTGACGTGAAGTCATGTGACCGTGCTGTAGTTCCTTTATAGCCCAACATTAGCCTCCTTTAGCTTAGCGGTGGTGACGTGAAGTCATGTGACCGTGCTGTAGTCCCTTTATAGCCCAACATTAGCCACCTTTAGCTTAGCGGTGGTGACGTGAAGTCATGTGACCGTGCTGTAGTTCCTTTATAGCCCAACATTAGCCTCCTTTAGCTTAGCGGTGGTGACGTGAAGTCATGTGACCGTGCTGTAGTCCCTTTATAGCCCAACATTAGCCTCCTTTAGCTTAGCGGTGGTGACGTGAAGTCATGTGACCGTACTGTAGTTCCTTTATAGCCCAACATTAGCCGCCTTTAGCTTAGCGGTGGTGACGTGAAGTCATGTGACCGTACTGTAGTTCCTTTATAGCTAGATTGTCGCAGAATGCTGGGCTCAAATTTGACATTATTATAGATGAAATAAGAAAGAGACAAAACAACTACAAAAAAGACGCATAATACGAATCTAAATAAAGTAGAGACAAATATGCTGAACAAATTCAAAGACACAAAATACTATATATCTTTTGCAGTAGTAAAGTAAAATAGCCCATATGTTTTGATTGTTGGTTATTGCAACTGGTAGGTTTGACCTGTCTTCTCAGCCATATGCAGCCTTGTTTTCATTATGATTACAACAATAACCATTCAGAATCAGAATACCTTTATTCTTCCCACAGAGGGGAAAATGTGCATTTGTTACAGCAAGCAAACAGCCAAAGACAGCTACGACATACAGCACCTTCAACAGGAGTGATACAGTCAGCGTTAACACGCTGGCTGCTACAGGGATTGAACCTGTTTTGATTTTGGTTCAGACTCTCCAACCTGCTGCCAGGTTACATAAACCCCCGGCCAACACATAACCGCCGTCTTTGTTTGGAGGCAGCCGAGGTGTTTACTGCAGGCAGCAGCTGCTCCGAGAGAAAGGAGAAAGGAGCTCTTTCACCCGGGAGCGTGAGGGTCTGACAGAGAGAAAGGTGAGATGGAGAGATAACGCAGAGGGAAAGTCATGATGAGAAAGTGAGCAAAGAGACAGGTCGGTAACCTTCACGCAGAGCAGGGGTGTCAGACTCTATTTAATCGCGGGCCACATTAGCATTATGGCTGCACTCAAAGGGCCGGTTGTTACTTTAAGACGATATAAAAGAAGATATAGATTTAAATACATAATATAAACTAATGTTTTATATGACATGATTGCCTCTGCATTGGATTATTATCGGATAGGGTAATAACTTCATAATTAACTACGTCTGAAAGCAGAAGTCTAGGGCAAATCATTGCAAGTCTCTTCACTGAGAAGGTCACAAAATGAGATGCATTGTGGGACATGTATTTTATGGGCAACGTGCTTCTGTAAAGTGGCATTTAACCGTATAATAAACGTATTTTATTCTTTGAAAGCTCTAGCGGGACACATCAAATGAAGTTAAAGGATAGAACAAGTCCTTTGTGGGGCTCTCCTTCACAGCATGGAGTGGATTTATGTCCACTGAAACTCCTGAGGCGATACCGAGATGCTCCCACTGGTCTGCGTCCTGTCCCCAGAGTCAGAACTGCACGGAGACGTTCAGTTGCCATGCTCCAACTATTCATACCTTAAACTGCACTGTAACTTGTATTCATGTACCTTTGTCACGTTTTAAATATGATATGTTTCCGCTGCACTATTTCATAATGCTCTTAACGTCTTTGTAATGTACTTGTAAATAAAGATAAGGTATGAAGTATTGATGCCAATTTGGGAAATGTTTGCGTTGCAGCCGCATCAAAAGACAAGGCATTGCACATTAGAGAAGTTAAAAGACTAGAAATAAACCATCCATCATGTAAACATCTCAAATAGAAATAAAATAGCATTACAACAATTTAAAATATACATTTCTGCGGCACAGTAACACCGTCCAACCTCCCCTATTGCTCCGGCCATAAGTCTTACCGATGCCAGAGGCTCTTGCAGGTGAATCTCTGTTACAGTAGAGTCTAGTATTTGTCATACCTTCACGCCGTGGTCTGGGGCGTCTGATTTACCGTGGAGGTCTGGGCTCCTCTCCTCCCATGGGTACATACCAAAGCATCTCTTCCTGAGAGCGCCACGTGAAGGAACGGCCGTCTCTGATGACGCCGGCACAGCTGGAGCGTCTGACATATTTGTTCCTGCTGACAGACATTAAATCCGTCCCTTTTACTATTTGATTGTGTTCATAATAAAAATGAAATGTAGATCATGAAAAATGTTTTCCAATAAATGAATCAAATTATTTGTGTCCACGTTGTTGCTCAGATACACATTAACTATCAGCGGTTCCCAACCTGAGGTTCGAGGCATTGCAAGTGGGCCACCAAGTAATAAAACATGATGATTTGTGTGGGAAAATTAGGATTTTTTAAAATTGTAATCTCTTTTCCTTTCTCTTTCTGGATCCTCCTTAGCAACGGTCATTACAGTCCTTGACAGCGGTCTGTACTACTGGATTAACAACCGCTGAACTAGATGATACATTAATTAAGACAAAACACTGATTCCCCTGAGTTTAATGTGTTGTCTTCACTCTGATATCAAGAAGCATCAGATCACTGCTTCCTACTTCCTACCTGCTACCCTTTGCCTCAACCTATCCTACGGGAGTGCATGTACGTAGACACGTTAGTCTAGCTGCTATAGGCTTGGACTGTTGGGGGGGGCACCTCACTCCGTCTTTCTGGCTGTTTGTCCCTGTGTACTCTCATGTTCCGATTAACCCGGCTTCCCCCAAATCTCTTTGTTGCGTCCATCTCTACGCCGGGATCCTGAGTGGAGGCTGATCCTGTTGCTGAGGACAGAGGGTCTGAGGACAGAGTGTCTGAGGACAGAGGGTCTAAGGACAGAGGGTCTGAGGACAGAGGGTCTAAGGACAGAGGGTCTGAGACAGAGGGTCTGAGGACAGAGGGTCTAAGGACAGAGGGTCTAAGGACAGAGGGTCTAAGGACAGAGGGTCTGAGAACAGAGGGTCTGAGGACAGAGGGTCTAAGGACAGAGGGTCTGAGGACAGAGGGTCTAAGGACAGAGGGTCTGAGGACAGAGGGTCTAAGGACAGAGGGTCTGAGGACAGAGGGTCTGAGGACAGAGGGTCTGAGAACAGAGGGTCTGAGGACAGAGGGTCTGAGGACAGAGGGTCTAAGAACAGAGGGTCTGAGGACAGAGGGTCTGAGGACAGAGGGTCTGAGGACAGAGGGTCTGAGGACAGAGGGTCTAAGGACAGAGGGTCTGAGGACAGAGGGTCTGAGGACAGAGGGTCTAAGGACAGAGGGTCTGAGGACAGAGGGTGTCGTATTGTCATTCTGATATTCTGTACAAACAGCAGGTGCAAAGCATCATGGGAGTCTCACGGGGAATGGTACTGGAGCCATGAACATCTGCCTGCAGGAGTGCCATGTGTGCACGTGCTGGGGGGTGTGTGTGTGTGTGTGTGTGTGCACGTGCTGGGGTGTGTGTGTGTGTGTGTGTGTGCACGTGCTGGGGTGTGTGTGTGTGTGTGTGTGTGTGCACGTGCTGGGGTGTGTGTGTGTGTGTGTGTGCGTATGTGTGTGTGTGTGTGTGCATGCATGCGTGTGTGCGTATGTGTGTGTGTGTGCGTATGTGTGTGTGTGTGTGTGTGCATGCATGTGTGCGTATGTGTGTGTGTGTGCGTATGTGTGTGTGTGTGTGTGTGCATGCGTGTGTGCGTATGTGTATGTGTGTGTGCGTATGTGTGCGTATGTGTGTGTGCGTGTGTGCGTATGTGTGTGTGTGTGTGTGTGTGCGTATGCGTGTGTGTGTGTGTGTGTGAATGCGTGTGTGTGTGTGTGTGTGTGTGTGTGTTTGGCAAGGTGGCTTAGCAACAATCAGGTAAAATGCCCCATGATTAGCATTCCTCAGCTCGTAGCAGCTGTCGGTGCAGACCCAGAGACCCAGAGACCCAGAGACCCAGAGACCCAGAGGCCCAGAGACCCAGAGGCCCAGAGACCCAGAGCCCAGACCCAGAGACCCAGAGACCCAGAGACCCAGAGGCCCAGAGACCCAGAGACCCAGAGGCCCAGAGGCCCAGAGGTTAGCACGCTGTGATACATTTAGCACGTTAGTCAGCGGCCATGCTGGAGCTGTTCGTAGGAGAGTCTGGAGAGAGGCTCCACAGCGAGAGCTCCGAGGCGGGAGGCAAAGTGCTGGCACTAAAGCAAGGCACAACAGTTAATGCAGCGCGTCATCCTCCAGCCTCAGCGCAGCGGAGGAAATTGCCTTTACGTGCTTAATTCCTATCGAGGTCGTGGAGGCTGGAACCTATCGCCGCGGGGATCAGACAGAAGATGTCCGTGCATGGATAGCACATCGAGCAGCTGTCCAGCCTTGGTTCACCCGTGGAGCTGCTGCACGGTGGGAACACACGATCCCGGCTTCTCTTCCGCTCACGGCCAACTGGCGCCTCCACACTCGATGTCACTTTCGAGAACACGTGTGGTCCTTTAAAGAGATCAGTTCAGCGAGGCTCTTTGCACCAATCAGACCGCACCGTCGCTCTCACACCTGCAGCGCGCTCTCTTTGGCAAGGACCGAGGGAACAGCGACTAACGCACACGCGGCGCGAATACATACAATCGCCAATTCAAAGTTCTGGTCTTCACATATAGAGCCGTCCACGGCCAAGCCCCAGCCTACACCAAGGACCTGATCCATCACACCCCGGGCCCTGAGGTGCTCTGAGCGAGGCCTCCTAAGGGTGCCCCGAACCAGGCTAAAGACTAGGGATGCCCGAACCAGGCTAAAGACTAAGGGTGCCCGAACCAGGCTAAAGACTAAGGGTGCCCGAACCAGGCTAAAGACTAAGGGTGCCCGAACCAGGCTAAAGACTAAGGGTGCCCGAACCAGGCTAAAGACTAAGGGTGCCCGAACCAGGCTAAAGACTAAGGGTGCCCGAACCAGGCTAAAGACTAAGGGTGCCCGAACCAGGCTAAAGACTAAGGGTGCCCGAACCAGGCTAAAGACTAAGGGTGCCCGAACCAGGCTAAAGACTAAGGGTGCCCGAACCAGGCTAAAGACTAAGGGTGCCCGAACCAGGCTAAAGACTAAGGGTGCCCGAACCAGGCTAAAGACTAAGGGTGCCCGAACCAGGCTAAAGACTAAGGGTGCCCGAACCAGGCTAAAGACTAAGGGTGCCCGAACCAGGCTAAAGACTAAGGGTGCCCGAACCAGGCTAAAGACTAAGGGTGCCCGAACCAGGCTAAAGACTAAGGGTGCCCGAACCAGGCTAAAGACTAAGGGTGCCCGAACCAGGCTAAAGACTAAGGGTGCCCGAACCAGGCTAAAGACTAAGGGTGCCCGAACCAGGCTAAAGACTAGGGGTGCCCGAACCAGGCTAAAGACTAAGGGTGCCCGAACCAGGCTAAAGACTAAGGGTGCCCGAACCAGGCTAAAGACTAAGGGGTGCCCGAACCAGGCTAAAGACTAAGGGTGCCCGAACCAGGCTAAAGACTAAGGGTGCCCGAACCAGGCTAAAGACTAAGGGTGCCCGAACCAGGCTAAAGACTAAGGGGTGCCCGAACCAGGCTAAAGACTAAGGGTGCCCGAACCAGGCTAAAGACTAAGGGTGCCCGAACCAGGCTAAAGACTAAGGGTGCCCGAACCAGGCTAAAGACTAGGGGTGCCCGAACCAGGCTAAAGACTAAGGGTGCCCGAACCAGGCTAAAGACTAAGGGTGCCCGAACCAGGCTAAAGACTAAGGGTGCCCGAACCAGGCTAAAGACTAAGGGTGCCCGAACCAGGCTAAAGACTAAGGGGTGGCCCGAACCAGGCTAAAGACTAAGGGTGCCCGAACCAGGCTAAAGACTAAGGGTGCCCGAACCAGGCTAAAGACTAAGGGTGCCCGAACCAGGCTAAAGACTAAGGGTGCCCGAACCAGGCTAAAGACTAAGGGGTGCCCGAACCAGGCTAAAGACTAAGGGTGCCCGAACCAGGCTAAAGACTAAGGGTGCCCGAACCAGGCTAAAGACTAAGGGTGCCCGAACCAGGCTAAAGACTAAGGGTGCCCGAACCAGGCTAAAGACTAAGGGTGCCCGAACCAGGCTAAAGACTAAGGGTGCCCGAACCAGGCTAAAGACTAGGGGTGCCCGAACCAGGCTAAAGACTAAGGGGTGCCCGAACCAGGCTAAAGACTAAGGGTGCCCGAACCAGGCTAAAGACTAAGGGTGCCCGAACCAGGCTAAAGACTAAGGGTGCCCGAACCAGGCTAAAGACTAAGGGGTGCCCGAACCAGGCTAAAGACTAAGGGTGCCCGAACCAGGCTAAAGACTAAGGGTGCCCGAACCAGGCTAAAGACTAAGGGTGCCCGAACCAGGCTAAAGACTAAGGGTGCCCGAACCAGGCTAAAGACTAAGGGTGCCCGAACCAGGCTAAAGACTAGGGGTGCCCGAACCAGGCTAAAGACTAAGGGTGCCCGAACCAGGCTAAAGACTAGGGTGCCCGAACCAGGCTAAAGACTAAGGGTGCCCGAACCAGGCTAAAGACTAAGGGTGCCCGAACCAGGCTAAAGACTAAGGGTGCCCGAACCAGGCTAAAGACTAGGGGTGCCCGAACCAGGCTAAAGACTAAGGGTGCCCGAACCAGGCTAAAGACTAAGGGTGCCCGAACCAGGCTAAAGACTAAGGGTGCCCGAACCAGGCTAAAGACTAGGGGTGCCCGAACCAGGCTAAAGACTAGGGGTGGCCGAACCAGGCTAAAGACTAGGGGTGCCTCTTTTTCTTATGGGCGTTTTGTCGTATGTTTTATCCTACGTCTTACCTGCTGCCGTTTTATGCCTTTTATTCCACATGTTATAGTTGTATTGTGAATTGTGTCCTGTGTACGGTACTGTAAAGCACTTTGTTCATCCGTGTTGAGAAGGGTGCTATATCAATAAAGTTTTACTTACTTACTTACATTGTTTTGATTTGATTTATTTCGAACGTGTAATACAACAATACAAAACATAATAATACCGAAATGAAACAAGAGAATTATGATACTGTACAAACTTAAGCAGTATCAACATTATAAACCAACATATTACTGACTTATAAATTATATATAAACAAAGTCAATGTTAAGATGCAAATTCACCCTATCGGCGGTGCGTAGGATTCACAATAACGTTTTACCGACACATGTAAAGATATGTAATATGATTCATTTCTTATTTTAACAGAAACATCTTAACTTCCTGATTGGATTGGCACCACATTTGGTAAAGCCATGCATGGTTACCAGTGGACGAGTCATTAGATAAGATAAGATGGACCTTTATTAATCCCCATCGGGAAAGTCAGTAGTTTAACAGCAACAGACTGTGTAAACTCCATTTTGAGTACCACAAGGACAATGTAGGATTCATCCATCGGGGACCATGACATTTACGATAGAAGTTTTAAAGCTCACCTATTATGCTATATTTGAACAATATATGATCGGGCCATATCTATACAAAACATGTCTGAAGTGTTTTGCTCAAAATACCAAACAGATCACCCAGTGTAGCCTCAAACCCCTCGAGTTCAGCCCTGTTACTAAAGTGCTGATTCTGGGTATCTTTCTCTGAAACAGGAAACTCTCTCTCTCTCTCTCTCTCTCTCTCTCTCTCTCTCTCTCTCTCTCTCTCTCTCTCTCTCTCTCTCTCTCTCTCTCTCTCTCTCTCTCTCAGTTTCACCAGTGACTTCCTTTTGATTTCCTGCTTCTTCACTCACTCTCTCCAGCACAGGTTAGCTCTGAGTGTTAGCAACGTTTCTGATTGGCCGTGGGTGCATTTTAGTAATGTCGTCATGACGCAGCAAATCTCGATCAGCTCCGTTGTTCCTCGTCCCGGGGACACATGGGGACACACCAGGGACACACCGGGGACACACCGGGGACACACCACGGACACCACGGACACACCGGGGACACACAGGGACACACCGGGGACACATGGGGACACACCGGGGACACACAGGGACACACCGGGGACACACCAGGGACACACCGGGGACAACCCAGGGACACACCGGGACACACAGGGACGCACCGGGGACACATGGGGACACACCGGGGACACATGGGGACACACCACGGACACACCGGGGACACATGGGGACACACCGGGACAACCCAGGGACACACCGGGGACACACGGGGACACACCGGGGACACACTGGGGACACACAGGGGGACACACGGGGACACACCACGACACACAGGGACACACCGGGGACACACCACGGACACACCGGGGACACACAGGGGACACACCGGGGACACACCCACCGGGGATACACAGGGGACACACCAGGGACACACGGGGACACACCGGGGACACACCGGAGACACACCGGGGACACACGGGGACACACCAGGGACACACCGGGACACACCGGGGACACATCTTGATGTATAACAAGAGACCGTCCTAACATAAGATAGCAGTGTATTTATTCCTAGCGTGCTTACAGCGCTTCGTCCGAGTCATTCTGTCTTTATAAACAAAACCCCTGATGTCGTCCAACACCGTGTCTGATCTTAATTTCCTTCGAGGACTCAGAACGGGTCCCGGTCTCATCTTTGACTTATCAAGCGAAATGAAAACAAGGACCTCTTTTCCATTGTGTACTCGTAGACCCAAACACAAACGCACAAACAAATACATTTTGAAATGCGAGTACATGTGCAGTCTGTTAGGCGCACCAGACAAGCTGTCACTGTGAAATGCCCTTCTCCTGACCTGCGTCTCTCCGCACCGACGAATAACATCCTTCAAACTCTCCCTCGACGTAAATCTGTCTCGCCCTTTAAAGAACGAGTGAGGCCGTCAGAGCCCAACGTTCGAGGGAAAACTGCCGAAGGAAATTTCCTTGGAGAGAAACTATATTTTCTTATTTGGCCGCGGTTGTGTTTGCCCCTCGCCGAGAGAGGAGCCGTTTCCTCAGGATGAGCGACGGGTGGAGATGTCAGCCGCACCACGAGGCTGCTGCTGGATCTGCTGCTGGAATATAATGTTAGACACAGTGGGAGCAAGTGGGATCATTATGGTAATAAGAGCTTAGTGTGTGACCTAGGTTAAAAACAAGGCCTCGCCATCTGTGGAATTAAAGGTTTAACAAAAGGCCACCAGTAGGTCCAGGTTTTTCTCATTCTCTGAAGGGTACGAAGTTAGAATAGGGAAGTAGACAAAAGTAAAACTCCCCTCTCATGTGCTAGGAAACTAACTAAGGTCACGTTTCGGGCAACGCGGTGCAGGGATACGTGTACGGAAAAGAGTTTCAACCAAGAGTCATGGAGGTTGTTCACGGTCTGATGGCCTTGTTCTGTTCACCTGCTGCCTCTGATGGTCTGGTTCTGTTCACCTGCTGCCTTTGATGGCCTGGTTCTGTTCACCTGCTGCCTTTGATGGCCTGGTTCTGTTCACCTGCTGCCTTTGATGGCCTGGTTCTGTTCACCTGTTGCCTTTGATGGCCTGGTTCTGTTCACCTGCTGCCTTTGATGGTCTGGTTCTGTTCACCTGCTGCCTTTGATGGTCTGGTTCTGTTCACCTGCTGCCTTTGATGGTCTGGTTCTGTTCACCTGCTGCCTCTGTGTTGTTCCCTGTCTTCTCCAGCTGCGTCTTGTCTTTGGGATATACACCTGTCCTTCCTCGTGTTCCCTGTCAGTCTCTTCGTCTGTTTCCCTGGTGTGGTTCGGTCCGTACAAGGTCCTTGTTTCCTGTCCTGTCAGTGTTCCCGGTCTGTTCCTTGTTTCGCCTTGCCTGCTCCTTCCGTGTTTAGTTGTGTTTTCTCTTCCGGCTTTCATTTACTAAAGCTCTCTTTGTGTTTGAATATGCATACAGCACAGATCATCTCAGCAACATTGACTGTTCTGCTTTGCAGAGCGAAGTTGAAGTCCCACACGTTGGCATTCAGAGCGAACCTCTCCGTCGTCCTGGAGTCTGAACCCTGCGTGTTGCGAACCTCTCCGTCGTCCTGGAGTCTGAACCCTGCGTGTTGCGAACCTCTCCGTCGTCCTGGAGTCTGAACCCTGCGTGTTGCGAACCTCTCCGTCGTCCTGGAGTCTGAACCCTGCGTGTTGCGAACCTCTCCGTCGTCCTGGAGTCTGAACCCTGCGTGTTGCGAACCTCTCCGTCGTCCTGGAGTCTGAACCCTGCGTGTTGCGAACCTCTCCGTCGTCCTGGAGTCTGAACCCTGCGTGTTGCGAACCTCTCCGTCGTCCTGGAGTCTGAACCCTGCGTGTTGCGAACCTCTCCGTCGTCCTGGAGTCTGAACCCTGCGTGTTGCGAACCTCTCCGTCGTCCTGGAGTCTGAACCCTGCGTGTTGCGAACCTCTCCGTCGTCCTGGAGTCTGAACCCTGCGTGTTGCGAACCTCTCCGTCGTCCTGGAGTCTGAACCCTGTCTGTTGCGAACCTCTCCGCCGTCCTGCAGTCTGAACCCTGCGTGTTGCGAACCTCTCCGTCGTCCTGGAGTCTGAACCCTGCGTGTTGCGAACCTCTCCGTCGTCCTGCAGTCTGAACCCTGCGTGTTGCGAACCTCTCCGTCGTCCTGGAGTCTGAACCCTGCGTGTTGCGAACCTCTCCGTCGTCCTGGAGTCTGAACCCTGCGTGTTGCGAACCTCTCCGTCGTCCTGGAGTCTGAACCCTGCGTGTTGCGAACCTCTCCGTCGTCCTGCAGTCTGAACCCTGCGTGTTGCGAACCTCTCCGTCGTCCTGGAGTCTGAACCCTGCGTGTTGCGAACCTCTCCGTCGTCCTGCAGTCTGAACCCTGAGTGTTGCGAACCTCTCCGTCGTCCTGGAGTCTGAACCCTGCGTGTTGCGAACCTCTCCGTCGTCCTGGAGTCTGAACCCTGCGTGTTGCGAACCTCTCCGTCGTCCCTGGAGTCTGAACCCTGCGTGTTGCGAACCTCTCCGTCGTCCTGCAGTCTGAACCCTGCGTGTTGCGAACCTCTCCGTCGTCCTGGAGTCTGAACCCTGCACAACAGCACAACGTGAGAGCGCGGAGGACACAGTGGGCTTTGTTCAGCTCCGGTTCCAGGAAAACACTCACATGGAACAACTTCTGGAACTGAAATCTAAATGTTATAATCCCCTCATTATCCAGTATTTCCAAATATTCAAAACCCAGGTTGAAACAGCAGTAAGTGAGAGCAGGTGCAGCTTGGAGCTCGATGCTGAACGTGAACTCGTTACCTCTCTCTGACCATGATGATGGAGGTCTGATTTCTACAATACAACACTATGTTACAGAGGGGGGGGGGCGACCGGGGAACGTGGTCTACAGGAAGGGATAAAGCCGTCTTTGTTGGGGCAAATCTCTGAGGACCGGCGGCGGTAGGGTTCAGATGAGAAGATAAAAACACTTATTGCACTTTAACAGTTAGCCTCTGATAGGTGGGCTGAGGGGAGCTGCGCCATTTCTCTTTACTGTGTGAGGGGAAGGGTCCTCATATCAGTGTGTAGTGTCTCTACTTTAAAGAGTCCTCTCCTGCTGATGTTCAGGTGTATATCAGTATGTGGTGTCTCTACTTTAAAGAGTCCTCTCCTGCTGATGTTCAGGTGTATATCAGTATGTAGAGTCTCTACTTTAAAGAGTCCTCTGCTGCTGATGTTCAGGTGTATATCAGTATGTAGTGTCTCTACTTTCAAGAGTCATCTCCTGCCGATGTTCAGGTGTATATCAGTATGTAGTGTCTCTACTTTAAAGAGTCCTCTCCTGCATGATGTTCAGGTGTATATCAGTATGTAGTGTCTCTACTTTAAAGAGTCCCCTCCTGCTGATGTTCAGGTGTATATCAGTATGTAGTGTCTCTACTTTAAAGAGTCCTCTCCTGCCGATGTTCAGGTGTATATCAGTATGTAGTGTCTCTACTTTAAAGAGTCCTCTCCTGCTGATGTTCAGGTGTATATCAGTATGTAGTGTCTCTACTTTAAAGAGTCCTCTCCTGCTGATATTCAGGTGTATATCAGTATGTAGTGTCTCTACTTTAAAGAGTCCTCTCCTGCTGATGTTCAGGTGTATATCAGTATGTAGTGTCTCTACTTTAAAGCGTCCTCTCCTGCTGATGTTCAGGTGTATATCAGTATGTAGTGTCTCTACTTTAAAGAGTCCTCTCCTGCTGATGTTCAGGTGTATATCAGTATGTAGAGTCTCTACTTTAAAGAGTCCTCTGCTGCTGATGTTCAGGTGTATATCAGTATGTAGTGTCTCTACTTTCAAGAGTCCTCTCCTGCCGATGTTCAGGTGTATATCAGTATGTAGTGTCTCTACTTTAAAGAGTCCTCTCCTGCCGATGTTCAGGTGTATATCAGTATGTAGTGTCTCTACTTTAAAGAGTCCTCTCCTGCTGATGTTCAGGTGTATATCAGTATGTAGTGTCTCTACTTTAAAGAGTCCTCTCCTGCTGATGTTCAGGTGTATATCAGTATGTAGTGTCTCTACTTTAAAGAGTCCTCTCCTGCTGATGTTCAGGTGTATATCAGTATGTAGAGTCTCTACTTTAAAGAGTCCTCTGCTGCTGATGTTCAGGTGTATATCAATATGTAGTGTCTCTACTTTAAAGAGTCCTCTGCTGCTGATGTTCAGGTGTATATCAATATGTAGTGTCTCTACTTTAAAGAGTCCTCTCCTGCTGATATTCAGGTGTATATCAGTATGTAGTGTCTCTACTTTAAAGAGTCCTCTCCTGGCAATGTTCAGGAGTATATCAGTATGCAGTGTCTCTACTTTAAAGAGTCCTCTCCTGCTGATGTTCAGGTGTATATCAGTATGTAGAGTCTCTACTTTAAAGAGTCCTCTGCTGCTGATGTTCAGGTGTATATCAATATGTAGTGTCTCTACTTTAAAGAGTCCTCTGCTGCTGATGTTCAGGTGTATATCAATATGTAGTGTCTCTACTTTAAAGAGTCCTCTCCTGCTGATATTCAGGTGTATATCAGTATGTAGTGTCTCTACTTTAAAGAGTCCTCTCCTGGCAATGTTCAGGAGTATATCAGTATGCAGTGTCTCTACTTTAAAGAGTCCTCTCCTGCTGATGTTCAGGTGTATATCAATATGTAGTGTCTCTACTTTAAAGAGTCCTCTGCTGCTGATGTTCAGGTGTATATCAATATGTAGTGTCTCTACTTTAAAGAGTCCTCTCCTGCTGATATTCAGGTGTATATCAGTATGTAGTGTCTCTACTTTAAAGAGTCCTCTCCTGGCAATGTTCAGGAGTATATCAGTATGCAGTGTCTCTACTTTAAAGAGTCCTCTCCTGCTGATGTTCAGGTGTATATCAGTATGTATTGTCTCTACTTTAAAGAGTCCTCTCCTGCTGATGTTCAGGTGTATATCAGTATGTAGAGTCTCTACTTTAAAGAGTCCTCTGCTGCTGATGTTCAGGTGTATATCAGTATGTAGTGTCTCTACTTTAAAGAGTCCTCTCCAGCTGATGTTCAGGTGTATATCAATATGCAGTGTCTCTACTTTAAAGAGTCCTCTCCTGCTGATGTTCAGGTGTATATCAGTATGTAGAGTCTCTACTTTAAAGAGTCCTCTGCTGCTGATGTTCAGGTGTATATCAGTATGTAGTGTCTCTACTTTAAAGAGTCCTCTCCTGCTGATGTTCAGGTGTATATCAATATGTAGTGTCTCTACTTTAAAGAGTCCTCTCCTGCTGATGTTCAGGTGTATATCAATATGTAGTGTCTCTACTTTAAAGAGTCCTCTCCTGCTGATATTCAGGTGTATATCAGTATGTAGTGTCTCTACTTTAAAGAGTCCTCTCCTGCCAGTGTCCAGGTGTATATCAGTATGTAGTGTCTCTACTTTAAAGAGTCCTCTCCTGCTGATGTTAGGTGTATATCAGTATGTAGTGTCTCTACTTTAAAGAGTCCTCTCCTGCTGATGTTCAGGTGTATATCAGTATGTAGTGTCTCTACTTTAAAGAGTCCTCTCCTGCTGATGTTAGGTGTTTATCAGTATATCAGTATGTAGTGTTTCTACTTTAAAGAGTCCTCTCCTGCTGATGTTCAGGTGTATATCAGTATGTAGTGTCTCTACTTTAAAGAGTCCTCTCCTGCTGATGTTAGGTGTTTATCAGTATGTAGTGTCTCTACTTTAAAGAGTCCTCTCCTGCTGATGTTCAGGTGTATATCAGTATGTAGTGTCTCTACTTTAAAGAGTCCTCTCCTGCTGATGTTAGGTGTTTATCAGTATGTAGTGTCTCTACTTTAAAGAGTCCTCTCCTGCTGATGTTCAGGTGTATATCAGTATGTAGTGTCTCTACTTTAAAGAGTCCTCTCCTGCTGATGTTAGGTGTTTATCAGTATATCAGTAGTGTCTCTACTGTGCCTGTGCTGCACCACCTCTTTTCACCCTCTGTCTGAAACCAGAGTCTGCTCTGATTGGTTAGCTGGCCGGCTCTGTTGTGATTGGTCACCCGCTTAGAGATGCTCCGCCCCTTATCCTATCACGATCTACCGTGTGAGATAATCCCTTCTCCTGGGATTTGAAGAGGTTAGTATTATAGTGGACTTTATTTAACATATTGGACTCCCCTTTGACTTTTATCTTGCAATCAAGCAAACATCGGGCTCTGCAGGAATCCTCTCGTTACCGGTGTCCATCTTAACAAAGGTCCACGAAGACATTTTATAATCCTGCCGTTTGGTTCACTTCTTGCAAATGGTTTGTAAGACGTCTCGTACATTTTGTTTTGGTCCTCACCGGAGTGCAATAATTATCAATCAATCCCATTTATTCACAAAGAACATTTAAAAACAACCCACATTGACCAAAGCGCTGAACAGAGAAGAGACGGTGGCCAACGCGACCTTTCATCAAACCAATAAACGAAGCAGCAACGTAAACATGAATACACCAACTCATATGCACACATTAGCAAATACAGAGGCAGGCACTGTCGGCCAGATTACGAGTCAACGCGAGAGAATAAAAGTATTTCTGTACACACGTTGGATTCAAAAGGACTACATCTTTACTTTGAACGCACCTTTAAGGACATCTGTAACACTCACCTCGTACAGTACACAAAGTACTTTATGATCGTTAGAAGGATTATTTTTTGGATTGGCAGCAGATATTTCATTCATATGATTGTAATGGTGCTAAAATCTCTTTTCACCTCCATAATGTGCCGCTGGGGATCCCCCCCTGTTAAACATGAGCCGGCGTGGTACCAACAGCTTCACTTCCTGTATGTCAGCGAGGAGAGAAGGCAACAAAACCACTTCCTCTGGGAGGCCGTATCAACTATCCAACGAGCTGCGGTGCGGCTTGGGACTCAAACAGAATACAGGTATGTTTTGTTACATTTTATTGCACCCTGAAACCTGAGCCCGGGGGGTAAATACAGAATTATGCCATGTTCCAACAATGCCCTCCCGTTACCGGCTGGATAACTGCCCACAGTCCATGTACACAATTATGTCACTTCCTGCATAAAATGTGACTGCGTGCCCCGGAGCCTCGCAGTCCAACTCAGTCAATGAAATATTGATGAAGGTCCTCGACTTTAGTACCGAGGCCGCAGATCTTTCTCTGGCACTGAAACGGCTTTTAAAACCTCTTAATGTCAGGAAGGAGCTAAAGGCTCAGAGTTCAACGTGAGCCGGCTGTGGAGGAAACTACGGAGGCCATTTTAAATCTACTCTGGTTCAGTTTTACAGTGAGCAAATTAAAGCGGACCAGATTTTATAAAAACAGTCAACGAGAGGTGAGTCTTTAAGAGCAGGGCAATATCTACTTGCATTATTATTTCTGATTTATTTAGAAATATGGGCTCTTCCTGTCCCAGAGTCTCTGAAAGCACAATGGGAGCCAGAGCCTTTTCTCATCAAGCTCCACATTTGTGGAATCAGCTTCCAGTTTGTGTTCGGGCGGCAGACACCCTATCCGTTTTTAAGAGTGCGCTGAAGACCTTCCTTTTTGATAAAGCTTATAGTTAGGGCTGATTAGATTCAGCCCCTAGTTTTGCTGATAGAGGCTTAGTTTGTCGGGGGACATCTCACTTCTTCCTTCTCTCTGTCTGTACCTGTGTCCTCTCATGGGGACATCTTACTTCTTCCTTCTCTCTGTCTGTCCCTGTGTCCTCCCATGTTCCCATTAACCCAGCTTCCCCACATGTCTTTCTTTCTGGTGTCTATATACGCCGGGATCCGGAGTCATGGATGATCCTGCGGTCCTGTGTCCTGGATCTTGAGTCGTGGCTGTGGTCCTGGATCATCGGTCCTGGATGGATATCCTCGTGGATTCATCTTCCTATTATACACACATGCATTTCCAAACATCTGGACTACCTATGTTGCAAATGTATTATCTTTTCAATTTACACACGGCATCTATTGCACGTCTGTCCGTCCTGGGAGAGGGATCCCTCCTCTGTTGCTCTCCCTGAGGTTTCTCCCATTTTTCCCTTTAAACTGGGTTTTCTCTGGAAGTTTTTCCTTGTACGATGTGAGGGTCTGAGGACAGAGGGTCTGAGGACAGAGGGTCTAAGGACAGAGGGTCTGAGGACAGAGGGTGTAAGGAGAGAGGGTCTGAGGACAGAGGGTCTGAGGACAGAGGGTCTGAGGACAGAGTGTCTGAGGACAGAGGGTCTGTGCAACCTCTCTCATGAGTCTTCATCATGAGTCTGAGTCTTCATCGTGACCCTGAGTCTTCATCATGAGTCTGAGTCTTCATCGGGTCCCTGAGGTTTCGAAGACGTTTATTTCACATTGTTACTTCCACCTGTGTTCATATAAATATGTATTTATTCCATTTTAAAATGACGCAACTGTCACAAAAACCTGATTTCCCACTTAGATTGATGAAGTGATTTTGATTGCTTTGATCCTTAGTTGTTAGACATGTTGTTCACGGAC
This sequence comes from Champsocephalus esox, assembly GCA_036324585.1. Lineage (NCBI taxonomy): Eukaryota > Metazoa > Chordata > Actinopteri > Perciformes > Channichthyidae > Champsocephalus > Champsocephalus esox. The sequence goes on from CM070495.1 coordinate 45,698,119, forward strand.
TCTGCACTGATCTGCTTTGTGCAGCAGCCCCCTCTGCTCCAGTGTGTTTGGACCCAGCACGGCATGTACTGGTTTTAAGACCTCTCAATGCCCGGGAGGAGCTGAAGGCCTAGCGTTCACCGCGAGCAGCTGTGAGGAAGCTACGAGGGTCTGCCGTGGCCTCGAAACTGAGACTGTACGAGCCGAACCGAGCCACAATAACTCTTAAACCGCTGAGAGCGTAATCTTTCAACTGGATGAACTGTGACTTTAGGAAACGCCATGAAAGATGGTGGATTGTGGGAAAACAGCTTCTCAAAAGTCAAGACTGTTCCTGATCGTTATGAATGACTGAGTGTGAGGAGGGTAAATCCAGAGAGCTGTCGCAAGCAAACCAAAACAAACGGATCTGTTATTTACAACGAGAACGAGAACTGATTTACGGCCGCCAACGTTCTGAAAAACATAAGAGAGGAAAGAGGGGAGAAATTACATGAATAAACACACACACACACACACACACACACACACACGCAGCAAAGTCACTTCCAAGGCTCTCTTACAGCATTCACCGCTCTGCATGTTATATTTGGCCTTCACACAAACTCGCACTGTACACACTTTTTAAAATCAGTCGCTGCTTTCACAAAAATATCTCAAGGTATAAGGTGTGTGTGTGGGGGGGGGTATGTGTGTGTGTGGGGGGGGGGTATGTGTGTGTGTGTGTTTGATACACTGAATGTGGCTCAGGAGGGACGTTTATTCACAAATAACCCTCTCTGGAAAACCCTAAATTGTGGAATAGTTTGGCCATTAAAACACTTTTTGATTCGATTTCTGGCCAGAAGTGTATATTGTACTCTTAGAATCCACGTCCAGTCGATGTGTAGGATCTATAGTTTGATAGATATCACGAAGATGATTTGAGGTCTCGCCAGGAGAACGTGTATGCAGCTTCCATGTAAAGTTAGCGTGGGTGAAAACAAATAGTCTTTTCGGAGTTTAGACACTAAAGTTTCCGAAAACACTACACTACCCAGAATCCCCAGCTATCGTTTGGGACTACAACATCCGCCTTGCTTTACAAACCCCGTGATTAGTCATCAAGCCCTGTGATTGGATGTTGGAGTGGCAGTGCGACGAGGTTACGCTGAGCGTCAAACAGCTCTTTGAAATGGAATGGAACCACGGCAGACTTTCCAAAACTGGAATTGGACGGGTCCAGTCCCCGGGTCCAGCCCCCGGGTCCAGTCCCCGGGTCCAGCCCCCGGGTCCAGCCCCCGGGTCCAGCAGCATACTACTTTGTAATTCTACTCCACTAAATTCAGAGGTTAACCTGGTATTTTTGCTCCACTACATTTATTTGAGTTACTTTGCAGATTCTGATGAATGATGTGAAATATAAACAACCAATCAGACTTTAGTTACACCTGAGTACAATTCAGGGAAGGTGATTGTCAAGTGCCAAAATAAACTATGCAATATATTGGACGTTAAGTACTTTGTCAGACTTCATATTTATCTGTGGACAACCCCAACGGTTTAATTCTTATTCAAAAGAAGACCTTAACTTAAAGTATTCTTTAATGTTTAGATAAAGCCTTATTAGCTTGTCTGTTTTGCACATCCTCCTGTTAATATCTGTGGACGTCCTGCACTAAACTGTTTTATTGTAGAGATCACTACAGTATCTTCTTGATATTTTCTATTCTATATTTCTATCATGCCTTCTTCTTTCCCCCAATTTTGTATGTTGGCTACTCTTAATATTTAAATGTTTTCATCAAATAAAACGTATTCAACAACAACATTCAATAACGTGCTTTAACCACTAGGCGGTGCGGATACAAAAAACAGTGCTGTAGTTAATACAACATAATAATATCAAACATAATATGACTATTCACTTTATTGTGAAATGAAAACAGAACGGTAAAGGAAAATCTCTCTCGACGTGAAGCTTATGCATCGTACCATGAACCTGTATAGACCTGTAACAGTCAACTGCATGAGGAGTTGGAAAGGTAGTAAATAATATCTTTAAAAACTACAAAAACATCCCTTCTATCAGCTGTGCACCGTTATGGTGTAAACACAGCCTATCTACCAATTGGATCAAATATAAAAGTCAGCTGAATTAGTGTTGATACTGCAAGGAGACGTATTGTGTGAAAAGAAATGTAAGATGTTGTTTAATTGCTGATATATTTATGGTCCACGTCACGTGTTCAGTTTTGGCGGCATCTCTTCCAGTTTGTCCAAAAGGTCGTCTGATCAGGGCTCGATAAATACATATCTACGGCAGATCTGTAATATTTAATGCAGCCGAACCGTGTATTACAATGTCGTTATGAGATTACTTTCAAAGAGAAAAGCAAGAACACTCGGAATAAGTTATTATTTTAAAAAAAGGAAACGTTTTTCTGATTTCATATCATATAAACCATATCCCGAAATGCATTGCGGCTAAACAATCGATGTTTTAGCCTATCAAAACCTCTGAAAAAAGAAATGTGTCTCTCAGAATCGAAAGAGAAAAAGCTATGGGAAAACACAAAAGCATTGTACACAATGTAAACCAATACATGTCGTATAATTAACTAGGATAACTGATGTGTGTTAGTGGATGAGTTCTGCAGATATCACGGTTAAATCCTTTGATCATTGGTTTTATTATGAAAACGTCGAGACCGGAAAAAACTGTTTTCAACGCATAACTTTACGTGGAGGCTGCCGCGTACCTCAAATCATCTTCGTAATATCTATCAAACTATAGATCCTACATATCGACTGGACGTGGATTCTAAAAGTACAATATACACTTCTCGCTAGAAATCTAATCATAAAGCGTTTTAATGGCCAAACTATCCTACAATTTAGGATTTTACAGAGAGGGTTATTTGTGAATAAACGACCTTCTGTAACGTCTGCATTCAACGGGAGCACTCGAGGGCGAAACACTTTAAAACGTAATTACAGGACGTATTAAGCGCCTGAACAATCGGCCCATTTGGTCGTGTGAGTTGGAGGTGGTTGATATTCCACCTGGCCCTCTTCCTCTTGAGTGGACAACGTTGATGTTACATTGGGAAACGTCTGTTGCTCTTAAATGTTGCGGTTCCCTCCATGATAGGGAAGAGGATTGGAGTCACACATTGTTGTTTGGAAGTCTGACGAAAAGTGAAAACACAGTTCTGAGATTTTCTGGGAGAAAAAAAAATGTACATCTGAGAAGAAAGCCAGACAACGTTTTTTTCTTTCCCTATTCACTTTTTGTCGGACTTTAAACTCCTTTTCACCCGTAATCCTAATCCTCTTCCGTACAATGACACCCATCTCTCTCCTTATTTTTCTTCTGCCTACTTCCGCTTATTATTATTGACAACATTTTAATGTGTAACAAATCCCATACCCTTTGTAGAACATAAACTCAAAGGAGGTTCAGTACTCATTCAGTAGGACAGGTCGACATATTCTCATTTTATATCATAAAAACTACAAACAATAAAGCCATCAATCTTGGCAAACAAAGTCCCTACTGTGTTGCACGAAGTCTAATGGAATATTGGGATAATAGCGCCACCATGGGGCAAGTTAGGAAGAGCTGTATCATATAAATCATGAGGCCTTCCTTTCATGAGGCCTCTTCCAATTGTATTTCCCTTTAACGGCCCGTCCACACTACAGCGTCGGCAGCGTCGAAAACTCCAATCTGCCCATTCACTTTCAATGGGGTGACGTCACGTAGCCTCGCTTGTTCGCCGAACTGAATTGTGGGTAGCAGAGCGGTCCGTCTCCGCCATCTCCGGCGTCAGAAGTTGAACATTGTTCAACTTCTGTCGCCGGAGACGCCGGAGTAGCCAGCGCCAGCCAATCAAATCCCGTTTCCCAAAATCTGACAGCTGAAGCCGTAGCCAATCAAACCGCGTCTAAGCTGGGAGAGATATCCCGCCGTTCATTTCTATATTTCAAAAAAAGTCGGAGGAGAAACTAACTATCGCCGTAGCGACTCACCCGGTTGTGTATGACCAGACCCTCTTCACCTACCGGGACACAAACCGGAGGAACCAGCATGGAGGGAGGTGGCAGAGACAGTGGGGGAAACTGGTAGGGTTTCGCCTGTTTGGGGAGTTTATATATATATATATTGCTCCCATACAATCCCCGGTGTTTTTGCTTTGTATGTCGGGGGCGGGAGATTCATGTGATTGGTTGTTGGTCGTGTTGCTTGAATAAAATCCCCAAGCTCCAGACACGCCCAGCTCCAAGCTGTTTTTGAAGCTGTAGTGTGGACGCTCCGGAAAGGTTTTTTGGAGGTGTCTGTCTGTCCAAATCAAGTGGCAGCACAGCTGATATAAACCCTCACATGTAGCATTTAGGCTAATAACATTATTTATCAGAAGCCACAACGCTGCAAGAGTCCATTTAAATGACGGTGGGCAAAGACTAAAGAAGATGCATACACAGTGAGGTTGAAAATAAAAAGCTGGAAGACATTAATCATGATATATACCATCAGGAGTCACATCAGCAGAGAGACAAAGGGCTGCGGTTGCGTTACCCAAGCCAGAGATGGGTTCCTTTAATGAGGATGAAGGTCGTCTAACGGAGAGGAAATGTTCGTCAGAGTCTCAAGTTATTCATTGAAGAGGACGGAAAAACAAAAAGTGCCACCAAGAGGCTTTTGTGTCTCAGTGTGGTATCGAATTTCACAAAAGGAAAATTCATGTAAGAAACATAACGGATTAACCTGACGTGGCGCGTACGAGTGATTTAAGAGAATGTTTGCGGTCATAGTGCGCACAAACTCAATGTATAACAATTATGTACAAGACACGTCTCTGTAAACACTCCCAACCCAAAAGAAGAGCAGGGAGAAGAAATCGATCTTATATTACCCCTTTCTCAAAAATAGATAAATCATAGAAATAGAAATAGATGGTCTGTCCTTCATGTTTTCTTATTCACAGCCAATCATTACAGTCTTGTAGGAAAATAACAAAAACGTACCAAACATCCCATGAACAAGGAAGAGAGCGACACCCTGACCGGAGTCCGACAGGAGGGGAAATCGTGGAGTTTACTCAACATTTCCTTTTACTTAAGTTTCCCTTTAGGATTCATCTCACAAGTCACATACTGTACGTTGTGCACGGAAACTAAATAAACTAAAAAGAGACACGAGACAACCAAAAGAGACACGAACCACAGACAAGCGATGCAAGAAGACCTCAAAGGGGTGCAAAATAACCTTAAATACGATCCCTTTCATCTGTGGCTCTTGTTCCTACATGTCCGAACCCAAGGGTATAAAAACGTCTGCATGCAATCTGGTAATTTTAGAAACCTCAGGATATATCGGACACGGCCTTTTTGATCTGCCGGCACACTCCAGTGCTCGGCTCAAACAGAGGTCTGAATAAACCTCGGTCAGCCCACTCTCCAGATGGACGGAGAGGAAATACTGAAGAAGTGAAAATTATAGGTGTGATCGCCCTTCTTTAAATAAGACGGTGACCAAGAGCCTCCCGGTGACTCGGCAGGTTATCGTGCGTGTCGTGGACGTCAGCCGTCTGAGAGCGAGTCACAGGAACCTCTGACATGTTGGGAAATATTCACTTTGTTTCTGAGAGTTCAGGCATTTACTTTTATTTCCACCCATAATAGGATCATTACGCGACAGAAACGCTACTTTTTATAATAGATAGATAGATAGCTAACGTTCGCTAGCTACCTCACTAACTATCTAACTAACTATCTCCTAGTGGTCAGCACTGTCTCCCCCCCCTTCTGTCAGTGAGAGTTATACTAAAGTGTCCTCATGAGTCTACTTAAAAATGTCCTCATATCAGATTTGACTGCCATATGTCATCCTGCAGTCACCAACAAGGGATTGATGCTGCTCATTAGAAGGCTATATTTATAAAAAAAAAGAGAGAGAGAAGTAAAGCACACAAACACTCACGGAGCGTCCACACTACAGCTCCAAAGCAGTTTGGAGCTGGGCGTGTCTGGAGCTTGGGGATTTTATTCAAGCAACACGGCCAACAACCAATCACATGAATCTCCCGCCCCGACATACAAAGCAAAAACCCCGGGGATTTTATGGGAGCAATATATATATATATATATATAAACTCCCCAAACAGGAAACCTACCAGTTCCCCCACTGCCTCTGCCTCCTCCCTCCATGCTGGTTCCTCCGGTTTGTGTCCCGGTAGGTGAAGAGGGTCTGGTCATACACAACCGGGTGAGTTTGCTACGGCGATAGTTAGTTTCTCCTCCGACTTTTTTTGAAATATAGAAATGAACGGCGGGATATCTCTCCCAGCTTAGACGCGTTTGATTGGCTACGGCTTCAGCTGTCAGGTTTTTGAGCAAACGGGATTTGATTGGCTGGCGCTGGCTACTCCGGCGTCTCCGGCGTCAGAGACGGACCGCTCTGCTACCCACAATTCAGTTAGGTGAAAAAGCGCGGCTACGTGACGTCACCCCATTGAAAGTGAATGGGCAGATTGGAGCTTTCGACCCCGTCGACGCTGTAGTGTGGACGGGCCGTTAGTGATATATTGACAGAAAATCAGAAATGTCTGACATAGATGATCCTCTAAGACAAAAAATACCTAAATACACACACACGGACAGAGTACACAGAGATGTGCATATGCATGTAACACACACACACACACACACACACACACACACACACACACACACACACACGCCTTCCCTTTCCTTCCGTTGTCAATGGACAGTCTGTCATAACATTTGCAGGCCACCCTGTGGTGATATTTATTTTTACCATTTATGTGGTTTTATTACGTTTATTGTATCTCCGTGTGGTTAGGCGTTGGTGGAGCAGTGCTTATAAAGAAGCTGAAAGTCGGAGGAGGTGTGTGTGTGTGTGGTGTGTGTGTGTGTGTGTGTGTGTGTGTGTGTGTGTCTAATCGTGCGTCGAAGGTGTCTACCTTGGCTGCTTTACAGAACTGCATTCATGGGATATTTGGCAGAATGATACGAAAATACTAAAGTTAAACGAGAGGTTTTAGTACACGAAGAGGGGAAGATGTGTATATATGTGTGTGTGTTATCTTAATCCTGGCTGACAGAAAACTAAATGTTAAGATAGCTTAATATTAGACACAGACAATATTGGACTGGAATATTTCCCATTTGAATGTACCAGAAATGCGTTTGAACATTAAAGCATGGCAACACGTCACAGTAGAGACACTCGATACTAAATGAACCTGAGAGTCTTAAAGGTCACCCATCATGCTATTTGTAGGCAATAGCATAGGTCTCAGATATACAAAAATATTTGTCTATGAAGTGTTTTGCTCAAAATACCAAACAGATCACCCAAAAGTGCTGATTCTGGGTATACATAGGTCTCTCTTGAGAATGAGATTTCCACCTGTCTAAAATGCTGATGAAACGCAAGGATTATTAGATCAAGGATCCTTTCTGAAACAGTCTGGAGCTCAAAGGCTTTCTCTCTTGCCGGTTACACCACAAGGTGAGTTCCTTTTTACTTCCTGCTTCTTCACACACATGCTCTCCAGCACAGGTTAGCTCTGAGTGTTAGCGATGCTAATGTAAACACAGACGTGACGTCCAGAACAGTCGGACATTGTTTCTGATAGCAACTTTCTGATAGGGCGTGAGGCCCGGGCACGGCGCCCCGAGGGGGCAAAAGGGGGCATTGCCCCCTCAGTTGTATTATTTTCCCCCTCACTTTGAGCATCATTCATCCATCAAAAAGTACAATCAATCAATCAATCAATCAATGTTTATTGATAGCCCAATATCACAAATGTTACATTTGTCTCAGTGGACTTCACAGTTTGTACAGAATATCAGTATGACAATACGACACCCTCTGTCCTCAGACCCTCTGTCCTTAGACCCTCTGTCCTCAGACCCTCTGTCCTCAGACCCTCTGTTCTCAGACCCTCTGTCCTCAGACCCTCTGTCCTCCGACCCTCTGTCCTTAGACCCTCTGTCCTCAGACCCTCTGTCCTTAGACCCTCTGTCCTCAGACCCTCTGTTCTCAGACCCTCTGTCCTCAGACCCTCTGTCCTTAGACCCTCTGTCCTTAGACCCTCTGTCCTCAGACCCTCTGTCCTCAGACCCTCACATCGTACAAGAAAAAACTTCCAGAGAAAACCCACAGTTTAAAGGGAACATGGGAGAACCCTCAGGAGAGCAGCAGAGGAGGGATCCCTCTCCCAGGACGGACAGACGTGCAATAGATGCCGTGTGTAAATTGAAAAGATAATACATTTGCAACATAGGTAGTCCAAATGTTTGGAAATGCATGTGTGTATAATAGGAAGATGAATCCACGAGGATATCCATCCAGGACCGATGATCCAGGACCACAGCCACGACTCAAGATCCAGCGCATCAGGACCGCAGGATCATCCATGACTCCGGATCCCAGCGTATATAGACACCAGAAAGAAAGACATGTGGGGAAGCTGGGTTAATCGGAACATGAGAGGACACAGGGACAGACAGAGAGAAGGAAGAAGGAAGATGTCCCCATGAGAGGACACAGGTACAGACAGAGAGAAGGAAGAAGTGAGATGTCCCCATGAGAGGACACAGGTACAGACAGAGAGAAGGAAGAAGTGAGATGTCCCCATGAGAGGACACAGGGACAGACAGAGAGAAGGAAGAAGGAAGATGTCCCCGACAAACTAAGCCTATATCAGCAAAACTAGGGGCTGAATCTAATCAGCCCTAACTATAAGCTTTATCAAAAAGGAAGGTCTTAAGCGCACTCTTAAAAACGGATAGGGTGTCTGCCGCCCGAACACAAACTGGAAGCTGATTCCACAAATGTGGAGCTTGATAAGAAAAGGCTCTGGCTCCCATTGTACTTTTAGAGACTCTAGGAACAACCAACAACCCTGCATTCTTGGAACGCAATGCCCTAGTAGGACAGTAGGGTATAATGAGTTCTTTAAGGTAAGATGGCGCCTGCCCATTAAGGGCTTTGTAGGCGAGAAGAAGAATTTTAAATTCTATCCTGTGTTCTATAGGGAGCCAGTGTAAGGCAGCCAGAACAGGAGTAATGTGGTCCCTTTTCCTAACTCTGGTTAGTACACGAGCTGCAGCATTTTGAATCAGCTGAAGCGACTTGACTGACTTCTTGGTACTCCCTGATAGTAAAGAGTTACAATAATCCAGCCTAGAAGTAACAAATGCATGGACTAGTTTCTCTGCATCGTTTTGAGGCAAGATATGCCTGATTTTTGCAATGTTACGTAGATGGAAGTAGGCGGTCCTTGAGATTGATTTTATGTGGGCGTTAAAGGATAAATCCTGATCAAATATAACACCAAGATTCCTTACAGTCTCACTGGAGGCCAAATTAATGCCATCCATAGTTAGTATATCTTTAGATAATTTGTTTCGTAGATTCTTCGGGCCAAGTACAATAACTTCAGTTTTGGTCGTGTTTAACATCAAAAAGTTTAAGGTCATCCACGTTTTTAAGTCCTTAAGGCAGTCTTGAATTTTATTTAGATGATTAATTTCATCAGGCTTAATTGATAAATATAGTTGAGTATCATCCGCATAACAATGAAAGTTTACAGAATGATTCCTTATAATATTGCCTAACGGAAGCATATATAATGTGAACAAAATAGGTCCGAGCACTGAGCCCTGTGGCACTCCATGGCTAACTTTGGTTTGCGTGGAAGATTCATCGTTGACACGTACAAACTGAGAGCGTTCAGATAGATAGGACCTAAACCAGCCTAAAGCAGTTCCCTGTATGCCAACTAAGTGCTCTAGTCTTTGCAATAGGATATCATGGTCGATAGTATCAAATGCAGCACTGAGATCGAGCAAAACAAGAATAGAGACAAGTCCCTTGTCTGAGGCTATTAGAATATCATTTGTGACTTTAACCAGAGCTGTCTCTGTGCTATGATGTGTTCTAAAGCCAGACTGAAAATCTTCAAATAAATCATTGTTTTTTAAGTAATCACACAACTGTTTTGCGACCGCTTTCTCAAGAATTTTTGAGAGGAACGGAAGATTAGAAATAGGTCTATAGTTGGCTAAAACCTCTGGATCGAGGTTGTGCTTTTTAAGAAGCGGTTTTATCACTGCTACTTTGAATGATTGGGGAACATAGCCTGATAATAAAGACATATTCATAATATTTAATAAAGAAGTGCTAATTAATGGAAAACACTTCCTTTCTTCTTTTTCAAAGGAGCAACAGAGTCTAATTGTATTCGCAGCGCATCTATAGCACTATCAACAACATGATCAATTTGGGGTGGTGTACATTTTGTATAAGTTTCCTCCCTACATGCAGACATGCTATCGAGTTAAGTATTGGTGGAATCTCTTCCTTAAATGTGGCTATAGCACTAACGAGATGCTGCAAGAGCTTTTGACTAATGCTTTGTAGTCTCGTAACAGTACTTCAAAAGTTACTAAGAAATGGTCGGATAAAGCAGGATTATGCGGTTCGACTAATAGTTGCTCAATTTCAATACCATAAGTCAGAACAAGGTCGAGAGTGTGATTAGAGCAGTGGGTTGGTTTATTTACACTCTGACAGAAACCAACAGAATCTAATATAGAGTTAAATGCAACAGTAAGGCTATTTTTATCATCGTCAACATGAATATTAAAGTCACCTACGATAATTACTTTGTCTGTTTTAAGAACCAAAGTTGATAAAAACTCAGAGAATTCTGATAAGAATTCTGAATAAGGACCTGGTGCACGATACACTGTAACAAATAAGATTGGCTGCAAAGTTTTCCAGGTCGGATGCGTAAAGACTAAAAACAAGGCTTTCAAAAGAGGTATAATCTAATTTTGGTTTAGTATTGATAAGTAAACTTGAGTCAAAGATTGCTGAATAAATGTCACAATTATTAAATAAATTATTTTCCACAATACATGTTACTATGTTTAGATCAGATATGCGGGCAGACAGTTAAGCAACGTGTAAACAAGCCTCAACCCCAAGTGAGCTTGTAGTCTTAATGTTAGCGTGTGTGCTTAGCTGTAAACACAGTCGGGTGGGTGACCAAAACGTCCCCGTTTTCCGTGGCTGGTACCCGGTTGAAACTCCCGAAAATGTTCCCGTTTTTGAATGTGCGTTCTTCTTTTGTCTTTAATGGCGAATCGCTTCCACTTGGAGCATATATCGCCACCTACTGTTGATTTATAAAATGTTTATATTAAGTCCTTGTCCTCAGACCAGTGTTTTTGAGGAACTTGAAGATCAGCTTGTTTACTTCATTTCTTGATTTACTTTCGTGTATTGACTTGAAATCCATGTCCTTGATGTTATGTTGTTCCAGTGCAGTTTTCAGAATGAGTCTTTGTCTGTTATAATTCGGGCAGCTAAATAATACATGATGTAATTTTTCCCCCCAATTTTCGGCGCCCCCGATGAGTTGAGCATTCGCCTATACTGCCTATGCCAAGGGCCGGCCCAGGTGAAAACAATGACATCAACACAAAATAAGACAGACAACTCCAGATAGCACCACACATGATGGTTACTTGTTATTATTTAGGGCTGCCTGTATGGATCAGGTTTTTGCCAAAGCGAGTCCTTTTACTAAAATAATAATATGTTATGTTAATATGCTTTTCTTATCAAGCTCCACATTTGTGGAATCAGCTTCCAGTTTGTGTTCGGGCGGCAGACACCCTATCCGTTTTTAAGAGTGCGCTTAAGACCTTCCTTTTTGATAAAGCTTATAGTTAGGGCTGATTAGATTCAGCCCCTAGTTTTGCTGATATAGGCTTAGTTTGTCGGGGGACATCTCACTTCTTCCTTCTCTCTGTCTACGTGACTCTGGGGTACATCTCACTTCTTCCTCTATCTATACCGTGTCCCCAGTCGATTAACACAAGTCTTTCCTTTTGGTGTCTATATACGCCGGGATCCGGAGTCATGGATGATCCTGCGGTCCTGTGTCCTGGATCGCGAGCCCTGGATCGCGAGTCGTGGCTGTGGTCCTGGATCATCGGTCCTGGATGGATATCCTCGTGGATTCATCTTCCTATTATACACACATGCATTTCCAAACATTTGGACTACCTATGTTGCAAATGTATTATCTTTTCAATGTACACACGGCATCTATTGCACGTCTGTCCGTCCTGGAGAGGGATCCCTCCTCTGTTGCTCTCCCTGAGGTTTCTCCATGTTCCCTTAAACTGTGGGGTTTTTTTTGGAAGTTTTTCCTTGTACGATGTGAGGGTCTAAGGACAGAGGGTCTAAGGACAGAGGGTCTGAGGACAGAGGGTCTAATGACAGAGGGTCTAAGGACAGAGGGTCTAAGGACAGAGGGTGTAAGGACAAAGGGTCTAAGGACAGAGGGTCTGAGGACAGAGGGTCTAATGACAGAGGGTCTGAGGACAGGGGTCTGAGGACAGAGGGTCTAAGGACAGAGGGTCTGAGGACAGAGGGTGTCGTATTGTCATACTGATATTCTGTACAAACTGTGAAGTCCACTGAGACAAATGTAACATTTGTGATATTGGGCTAAATAAATAAACATTGATTGATTGATTGATTGATTGATTGATTGATTGTGATTATATCAACCGTATTGGTACAATGAGCATTTAGTCTATCTAGCCATCTAGTGACGGATTTTGGAACATTGATTTGATTTTCCTCATGGCAGTTAGACTCTAGAGGCAACCCAGGGGACTTTATTTTTATTTGTAATCTGTGTCCGTCCATTTGGTGTAGCATTTGATCCAATATTACATTCGGTTTATATATTAGTCACTTTCTTATGAAATGCCAGGTTTTAGGCCTTGATTTGAACATTCAATCC